>NIPM01000456.1:0-49290 GCA_002738285.1 Holacanthella duospinosa | reverse complement strand
CAACGAGACCATCTTACTCGCTAGAGAACATAATGGGTAATTATAAGTGTGAAACAAAACACAGGTAAAATTATGTTCCACACGGAAATATTTGAGGAAATAGTTGAGGCATAAGTGGGGAAAATTACAGAACTAAACTAGGTGGTATCCAAACAATCGTTACTATAAAATGGCTGACAATGGAGTAGGATCAACTCTCAGATGATGCAAGAAAAATAAATCTCTTATTCCATGGGTTTTGCAGAAAAAGAAGATCCTCTGGAGACTGAAAGAATTCATGAACTCGCCAGGGATAACATTACCTCTCGCCATCGCACATAGAATAGGCATCAAGAAGAGAACAAATTCACGGCCAATCAAAGCTCACTTCCATCTGCTTAGAGACAAAGAAACTAAGTTGCAACTGCGAAGTAAGCTTAGGGCAGCAAACAGCAAAGTATCAGTATCAGAGGACCGAAGCTATTCTACAAGAGTAAATATATCAGCAAAATTGAAATCAAAATATCAGAATAGTATACTTCAAATAGAGCCTAATCTCTGACAATCAACACGACCTAAAATCATCCATGCCTACAACAATTATCTTCACATTTTTAATAACCAAACTGCACGTAACGATTTTACGTTTTTAAAGTAATAATGTACACTGTATCTTAAGCTCAATTTTGAATTCTGGAAAAGTTTAAAGAAATTAATTCTATCCTTTTTTTGATTATCAGAAATAATGCTGATGGATGCGTAGTTAAGCAATAATCTAGATGAGGCTACGTCTACTTCACGGAAATCTCAACCAAAGACACCAGGGGAAGACCCGCCGGGGGACTAATATATGGATGAAAAAGTAAATTATTATCACTAATTACTGTAACATCAAAATGAAAAGAAGGTATTTTCATCTCAATCAAAGCACCCACCACACTATACTGNCCACTAATTACTGTAACATCAAAATGAAAAGAAGGTATTTTCATCTCAATCAAAGCACCCACCACACTATACTGATTTTCTGCTACATACTCCCGGACAACATGTACATCCCATCACTCAATAAGATTTTCAGCGACTTAATGGCATTGACACTCCCTCCTGCTTATCACATTGTCTTCGTGGGAGACCTAAATGCCAGAATTGGAAAGCAGATACCAAATTGACCTACCAGAAGAAGTAAAGACCTTAAAATCAACAAAAACGGAGAAACTTTACTCTCACTCATCGTAGGATCAGGATTGTTTATTGCAAATGGAAATACTAATGGGGAGGATNTTATTGCAAATGGAAATACTAATGGGGAGGATGAGAGTGAATTTACCTTTTGTGAATGCAGCAAGTAAGTTGAGGGAAAATCGTCGTTGAGTATTTACTAGTCACACCGAAGTCTACATATGAGACGTTCAGGGTGTTACTACCCTAAAGGCTCAGATGACTTGACAAATCACAAAAGTTACATACAAAATCCCACTACAAGGACACCAAATTTACAACTACAAAAATGAACTCACAAGAAGATTAACAAATTTAAACCAAACCCAATCCATTATCCAATCTAATTCAGTTGATCTAAATACAGAAATAAAAAATCAACAAAGAAATTCTGACACCATGTGTTACTCTGAATCTAGTCAACCTCTCAAAGCCATTTATTAGCAAACCAATCTGGTTTGACAAAATGTGTAAAACCTTTAAATGAAAAAAGAATCAGCTCATACAGTAAATTCTGAATATAAGACTATCAGACTGGAGAACCTATGCTCTTTCAACTTATCATATATTTCTTATCTTCACAACTTATCATCACATATCATATACACCGTCCACCAAATATCACTACGCAATGGAGAAAGGTCTAGAGTAAAAAGTGATGAGAAAAAAACGCGAGTTGTTCATCAGCTATCCGATTTTGGCAGGAGTTATGACTCTGAAGTGGTGTTTGTGTTGGTAAAACTTTCTCCCTAGCGTAGTGATATTTGGTGGACGGCGTAGAACACTGCAAAGGAACCCAACAACTGACATATGAAATCAAAGGAAAGATACCGTCGAGCTTCTTGAACTTACAAGAATTTATAACAAATTCTACAAATAATCTAATAACAAATTTATACATTCTCACAAGCAAGACACTTCATCTGTACTTTAACTGATTTTGCGGGTATAACTGTATAATCTTGCTTGGGCGAAACCATATCAACTAGATAATTTTCAAATTGTCTCAGAATCCTCAATACATTGTATCAGTTAAGGTAATTCAGATTTATAAACTTGGATTTATGAACTATTTACCATTATTAACTTTTGTTTATAAACTTTTGGTTTATGAACTTTTTTGTTAATGAACTTTTCGTTATGAACTTTTGACGGACACCTCCAGCAGCTACACTTCGTTAGCAACTTTTCTTTACCTATTCTTAGTCTACTAATGACATTTATTATACGTGTAATTCCCGTATTTCTTATTTTTAACCCGTCCATTTCTTCCTAGACTCTTACGTCAACGTTGTTTTGCTTGGAATACGTTCCCCTTCCAATCAGAGAAGCTAATTTATCTCTGCGGCAAATTTCACTCATTTGTCCAAATGTCCAATTGCGTCATGAGTTATAGTTTTGGAACGCTAGCTTCATTCTTTTACAAAGAGAACCAATAGGAATGTAACAGGGATACCCGTCCTTCAACCTTAACCCAGAGTCCCACACTTCACATTTGGGTAAATCGCCCATACATTCAGCCTAACCTTAAAATTTTGTTGGAAATTATGATTTTACATTTAACCAAAGATTTCCCAACTTTTAACGACCGCTTGTGAACTAAAATTTATTTATTCTAAGTAATTTTGCTGATGACTTACCACTAACAGGTTTGTTTCGGCTCTTCGGAATTTCATCTAAAAGCGCGAACCTTGATTCCACTCTGTCAATAATCTTCTTGACAGTGACTTTATGACCTATTTGATGGCTAACAGTTGTTGGATGTTGACGCATTTGGCTATTTGTAGTGATACTTAATCATAATTAGTCTGAGGTTTGGCGGTAAGCTCATTCTTATAAATACCCTTTAATAATAAGTAAATAATAAGTACCTTTCAGAGTTGGTCATACATGTTTCTCTTAGTCAATTCGAGTCAAACTTGGGTCACAATATAAATTTTTTCGTGGAATTCTTTTATTGTTGTTGAATGTGTGGGCGATTTGCTTAAATGTGAAGTGTGGTACTCTGGGTTAAGGGTGAAGGACGGGTATCCCTGTTGCATCCCTGTTGGTTCTCTCTGTATATTTTCACAAGTACTTTACTAATATACTTACTTTGCTGTTCCTGAAGCAGTAAGTAGGCAAGGATATTAACTAGAAATCCCATTAACATTTTATACTTAAAATTTCTTCCACAAATGTGTACTCTTCACCACAATTTCTTTTTCAGAGATGGGAGATTTTTGTTGTGAGAATAAGGTATTTAACCCCTTTGATAATTATATACTGATGGAAGACATGCGCGCTACGAGTGGATTCCAAATGGCAGAAGGGATAAAAGGCCTGGATTTATACCATGTGTCGCACATTATGAAATCCTTGGCTATTTTGCATGCAACAAGTTGGGCGTACAAGAAACAGAAAGAATTTAAATCGTTCGATGAAGAATATCCTTTTCTTAATCCTGGAGTGGCTGCAAGAGACCGTAAGCATTGGGTCGGTGTAATGGAGAAATGCGTCGTTATATCAGCTGATGTACTTGAGAAAATTACATCCAAAGATTCACCAATTGCAATCGGAACTAGGAAACTTGCCGCATACGCAGAGGCTTTCTTCGGTGGAGGGAACCATGCACATTTAGAAGAAAACTTAGCAGCAGCACATAGGATTAAATCAAAGGATGAAGCAATAGATGAAGGTAGTGTTGGGAAATATATCAAACAAAATTCTACATGGCCGGATTAAATCTTCCACTCCCTATACTAAATTTTGCATTCGCAATTAAAATTTTTAATTAAAATAATAATTACTAGCTTAGCTTCGCTGTAAAGTAAATTGGCGACTACAACCCAAGCTAGTTATAACAACGGAAACAAAGTCCTGAAATTTGACTGTTAAGTGAGCGGTTATTATATACGATAATAATAGCAAGATATTAAATGCACCAAAAGAGAAGAATAACACGTAACTCTGCAGTTGCTTTAGCAGAATTGTTGCTTTATTCAAAACTTGCTATAGCAAGATCTGACTTTATAGTTTGTACTAAACATACATTTTGTCTAAACGACAGCTGCTAATATTAAAAATTGTTCGAACTCAAAATATTATTAATATGTTAAGTAAAAATATTTTTAAATTTGTATTAATAGTTCCTTGGAGAGTGCTTTTACACGGCGACGCTTGGATAAAAAACATACTATTTCGATACGACGAGGGTAGTAATAAACCACTGGAAGCCGTTTTCGTTGATCTTCCTCTAATGCGAGAACACTGCCCTACACTTGACATCTCATATATAATTTCTACTGCCACAACTGCATTGTTCAGAAAAACACACATAAACGACATATTGTCCTTATACCATGAAGAGTTCATTGGGTGCTGCAAACGTTTTAGTGTTTCCCCACCTAAGGGTTTCTCGTTTCTCGAACTCAAGCGACGATATCACAGGTCAAAAGTATTTGCTTACTTCCGAGCAACTCTTACCTTACCACTGACATTATTAGATACAAATAAGAACTGTAACTTTGTACATGATAATCCACTGCAAATGTTCACTAATCTATTAGGGAATAAGTACGAAATAAGTGTACAATATAACGATCGATTACTCGGGCTGGCCAATGAGTTATACATAGAAGGTGTCATATGATACTTTCATTGGCGTCCTTATATTTATAATTATATACCTAACATTAAACAAGTTCAATTAAAAATAAGATTGATTTGTAAAATGATTACAAAATATTCACAATGTTTCAGATTAATTTAACATGTTACAGAATTTGACTATGTGTTTGAATAAATTATATAATAAAGTTTGAACTCGTGTTTTGCAGTTGATAACGAAATGAGGCATTTTGTCATTTTCACTTTTTGTTTATTTTTTACTCGAACAAGTAATCATAAATCACTACACCTATAAAAATCAAATGCTACTAAAATTTTTAATATAATAATCTTTTTTTTTAGATTGAAGGATTATCTAGTTTTAGCAGCTATTGCTACCGAACACTTTATTTTCATTAAATCATTCAATTTTCAGAATCCGACCTAAATACTTATCACTTTCGATACATCANAATTTTTAATATAATAAGATTTTTTTTAGATTTATCTAGTTTTAGCAGCTATTGCTGCCGAACACTTTATTTTCATTAAATCATTCAATTTTCAGAATCCGACCTAAATACTTATCACTTTCGATACATCAGACTCATCAGTCAGATGATTGATATTCCGAGTTCAGCATTTTCATGAAATTCTTGAAGTTTATTTTTTGGTTTGATTAATTACATCAAATATGAATTATTTAATGAAATTGATTTATTTCAAACTTTCTACGAATCATTTATATATCTAACCATACAATATATAGTGCACTTCGTTTACGATACATTAACTCCGTTTTCGTATAATTCGGGTCTTATAACGGATATAAAACCAGATTGGTTTTGTAAAATTTATATAAAGGGAAACATTTTTTCTGAGATTTCTCAGAATTTAGGAAATTTATAACCCTACCTTGTAAAATATAGTGAACTAAAATGTAGCGCCACATTTTTCAAACTTTCTTTTAGAACCATGAATATAACACATAAAACTATTAACAAAAATAAAAGATTTTGTTGCATGGTTGATGCTAAAGATGAATTGGGTGAAGGATTTTGTTCATTCTAAAACAGAACTCAACAAACCTAATTCGTAAACTTGGTTTGATTAGAAACTAAAAATGTCAATTATTAGGGCGGCAAATACAGTATTGTATTTGTTACGATCATATAACGCGTTCTTTCTTATTAATGTGTTATTGCAAAGCAAACAAATTTGTTTTGGTCTACTTACCGAGTGATACTTTAAAGGAAGTTATTATACCCAAAGTGCACNTGTTTTGGTCTACTTACCGAGTGATACTTTAAAGGAAGTTATTATACCCAAAGTGCACTGGAATACATTCTATTTTTCATATGTCGAAGAAACATAGTGAGCTAAAAGAAATATGTGTTAACTATACTGAATCAATAACTCCAACGAGTTTGATTTTTCCAACCAATTTGCTTTCTTCAGTTTCATTTTCTTCTGTTANTACAGTATTGTATTTGTTACGATCATATAACGCGTTCTTTCTTATTAATGTGTTATTGCAAAGCAAACAAATTTTTTTTGGTCTACTTACCGAGTGATACTTTAAAGGAAGTTATTATACCCAAAGTGCACTGGAATACATTCTATTTTTCATATGTCGAAGAAATATAGTGAGCTAAAAGAAATATGTTTTAACTACACTGAATCAATAACTCCAACGAGTTTGATTTTTCCAACCAATTTGCTTTCTTCAGTTTCATTTTCTTCTGTTATNACTGAATCAATAACTCCAACGAGTTTGATTTTTCCAACCAATTTGCTTTCTTCAGTTTCATTTTCTTCTGTTATTTGAAAGTACTGTTTGATTCCTCTGCCGTATTTTCCAAGGACTGTGTTAATTTCCTTCCAATCTGTACTTGAAAGTTTTCTAGTTGCTGCAATCCACCAAACACTGCGTTTTGGTTTCATGTAACATACGTATCCTGCGATATAGCTTTCGTTGTCTGTTATCATAAGTGGTACAACCCAAGCTGAAAAAATAGATCATCTAAGTAAAATTGATATGGAGGAAATAAATAGTATCAATTTTCAATAACTTGAAGGCTGGATTCGTTGAGAATAATAAATTGATTCGTGCACATTCTCCAGAATTAAAATATCAAACGTTGATTATTTCAAATTGGAGAATAATTTTACTATCGTGGACCAACTAGGATTTTGACCCTCCTCCACCCAAAATCCCCCCAAGCCCTCTGATGTCAAAAATATATTTGTTTGTGAGCGGACTTGAACCAAACTTAACCTAACCTAACAACCTAAGAAACTAACCCACCCCTAACCCTAACAGTAACAGTAACACTAACCCAACCTAACAACCTAACATTAATATTGAGTCAAAATTTGATTTTGATGAAAAAAGAAAAATAAATTTTCTTTTATTTAAAAAAAAATATTTTTAATTGAATTTTTTAAGAACGCTCACAAAAAAATATATTTTTGTGATGAGGGGGCTGGGGGGAAATTTTGGGGGGAGGGGGGTTAAAAACCCGGTTGGTCCACGGTAGTACAATCTTACCCAAATTGGTATTTACGAAATACGTTGCATTGCGACTGCTTAAAAACAACTTTTCATTTCTGTGTGCCGAATTAAAAAAATTTGTTACAAAATATTTGATAATCTGAAAATTTGAAAACTTTGGTTTTAAATCGGATTAGCGAAGACATTTAGATATACGTGATAGACTTGAGAAGTCAACGGGTCAACGATGTGATAGTTGTTTCAATTCAATTCTTTAATATTTTGCTTTCAAAAGTATTATAAAAACGGATTAGGATGACCAGATTCAAAAATTTAAATCGCCAACTACCATAAATTTTGTGCAAGTGCAATACTTGTATACTGTAAACTAAGTGTAGTTCTCCAAATCAGTAGCTGAAACTGGAACACACTGTAATTCCTTGTCTGCAAAGTTATAGATTTTCTAATAGTGAAGTCAATGTACACTATAAAAAATTTAATACATGGTAAACACTAGGTAACGTCAAAAATAATACATTATAAACTCAAATAAATTCTATACCATTGTAATAATTTAAACCGTTCCGTTCTGTNAACGTCAAAAATAATACATTATAAACTCAAATAAATTCTATACCATTGTAATAATTTAAACCGTTCCGTTCTGTGTCGTGATATTTGAGGAACGATAAGTTAGCGTGCCATTCTGTTTCCTTCCGCATCCTGAGCGTTCGCGACAGGTTTGAGATTCGAACACGGAACGGGAAATAGTGAGACACAAACATACTCAAGCNAACGTCAAAAATAATACATTATAAACTCAAATAAATTCTATACCATTGTAATAATTTAAACCGTTCCGTTCTGTCGTGATATTTGAGGTACGATAAGTTAGCGTGCTTTTCTGTTTCCTTCCGTATCCTGAGCGTTCGCGACAGGTTTGAGATTCGAACACGGAACGGGAAATAGTGAGACACAAACATACTCAAGCTTGTCCGGAGCTTATTCCTTTGATGCCGCCGAAACCAGCGACTACTACTCATTATTTATTCAAAATCAACGAATCGTATGGAGTATGGAATATTAATTATATAATATATTAAACTTTGAAATAGATGAGTACGGATTCTCTATCGTGTTCGCCGACGTATCTAATTGTTACACTATAAACTTAGAGTGAATACACTGCCGATGAATCCAATAACGAAGGAATTCTTCATAATTATGATACGTTGACCTTGCCACGGAAGAGAAACATAGTAAAGCTCAACTACTCAAAATTGCTACAACTACGACGTGCGACATAATACTATAGATCTACACCCCTGGTCGGAATTTAAAAATTTGAGGAAGCTAGTTTTTAGCCTAGCCATGTTTTTGGAGAAAGTTCCTATTTTCATTAATTTTGTTCAATGAACTTTGTTAAGAAAATTTTTTTTCTGCTCATATTACATTTCATTCAAGAACATTGAACAATAATGAAAACATTGATAAAAATCAAGTGTTTCGGTCAAAAAATATGATTTATTGAAAAAAATTTTTTTCAAACAGAATTCTGAATCTTTTATCGTTTACTATTGGGTCGAAGATTTATGGAAAAATTTTTACTCTGCGGCACCTACTCCGACGAGGACCAATTTTTTTTGTAGCTATGAGGTAGCTGATCACGAATATGCTAAAATATTTCACCGGAAATGTATAGAAAAAAAGTGACGATTTTTTTAAATGTCAAAAAAAATAATATTTTTTGCTGATATTTCAGGACAAAGATAACTAATTAAACTCAAAACCCAAATCCTCATCATCGTCTTCTTCCTTTTCAACGGCAGGGGTGTCTTCCATGAAACATGGATCATACAGATCTCGAGCTAACATGAAAAACACAAAATCAGTTATTCATATGTTATTGCATTCTTCACTCGAGCGTAGTGGCGTCCTGAGTCCTTCGGACCCGATCCGCGGGTGTAAGATAACATACTCGTTGCTTGGGCAATCACGAAAACATTCTGCTAAAACGTTTTTCCTACGTTTTTGAATGATATATACAGTGTGTTCGAATAAGAAGGCGAAAATTCGGCACTAGCGTTTTTTAAAATCCCACAAATTAGACTCTTGTGACACTTTTTAAGTTAAGAAGAGTTAACAAAACTTTGGTAGAAACGATTTTCAGAAACTTGAGCAGTTCATAATGTATGTAAAATTTTGACATATACTCAATTTTTTATTTTCTGCAAAATCATTTTTCAAAAAGTTCGCCTTCTTATTTGAACGCACTGTATACATATAATATCAACTCATCCGGTAGATAAGGAAGGAAAAAGCTCTCAACTTTTTGACATTTCAAAAATCCGTAATTTTTTTTCTATACATTTCCGGTGAAATATTTTTGCATATTCGTGATCAGCGAACTCATATTAGTCTACNTATCAACTCATCCGGTAGATAAGGAAGGAAAAAGCTCTCAACTTTTTGACATTTCAAAAATCCGTAATTTTTTTTTCTATACATTTCCGGTGAAATATTTTTGCATATTCGTGATCAGCGAACTCATATTAGTCTACAAAAAATTTTTTCATTCTAATCGAAGTGGGTGCCGCAAAATAAATTTTTATCGATTTATGTTAGAAAATACTTGATTTTCATTAGATTTTTACCCTTTCATTCTGGAGACTTGATTTTCTCCCGTATCAATTAACTTTGCATGTTTTTTCCATCGAATATCATCACGGTAAGAAAAAAATTACTCAGTAGTGTAAGTTGGTAATAAGTACAGGTTTAGTAGAAATATAGTACCCCAACTTTCACCAACTTTCGTCAAAATAGGCAAAGAGTAACCAATGAACCATGCAGCAGGCAGTGATAAATTTTAAATTAGTGAACTTGACGCACAAATCACAATTTGTTTTTAAGGATTATGAATGATTATTTGTACAGCTGTCCACAAACCTGATTGAGCCACTTGTTTGAGCTATTCAGTTGTTAGCTCGATCAGCAGGTATAGGTGATGCTTGACCTTTAATAACTCAAGATTGCTTTAACACAGATGAGAGAGCGAAACAGTTAAGGCTACTGCACCTTGTAAGGTAATCGTTATTAGAAAATGAGATTGCAGTCCCTACTACTTTCCATACCTCAATATATGTTTCTTCCTTTACAAGTACAGGGCCCGCCAAATTAAGTCGCTTTCACCAAAAAACATTTGAGACAGAAAATAAATAGCGCGAAATCCAAAAGCTGCAAGGAATTAAGTTAGCGTATGTTTAAGAAAACATGGCTTAGCATTAACAACAAAATGATTTAACAACAGCAGAAGAGAGTTGAAAGAAAGAGCTGTTGAGAAATGGGGTATGGTCTCTTTGCATCAACTCCACCTCATTCAACAAAGAATCTGCCGACCCCTCTCTCTCTGGCTCTCTGCTTTCATCCATTGCACAGCTTTGGTTTAACAGGTCTAATCAAAACCGATTTTGAATTTTTTGAATCAATGGGCCTGACAATGAGAGAAACATTGTTTTCTCACTTGTTAGTCTGACAATTCTGATGATTTTGTCAGCATTGTCATGGTCTGGGTTTTTTTCCTACATAATTTTTATGAGACCAAAATATTTCTCCACCGTGACAATTCTGTCAGAATTTTCACCACTGAGATAGGGCCCAGAAGGTAGGAACTTAAGCCCGAAAACCAAAACTGAGTGCGAAAAAGTTAAGTTTCTTAAAACCCAGCCACATAAAAAATTAAGTCTTTGTATAGCCCATTTACACAGAATATTTAGGTTCGCATAGTCCAGTCACATGAAAATTAAGTCTTACCACAGTTCTGCCGAAAAAAATTAAAATTCTTACAGCCCTCCCTTATATAAATCTGGCTTCCTACATTCCACGAAACGACAAATCCTACAGTCTAAACTAAATATTAAGTTAAAACACAAAATCTAATTGACAAAAAAAAACTCAAATAGATAAGACGGTAACGGAATGATTCTCACGGCCTTCTAGCAGAATGTTAAGTTACTTATAATCTATAAAGATTCACTTTAAAGGCTCACATATTGTAATTGTTTGTTTTAAATATACTTTATCACCACTTTAAATCCTTTGCAAACTTTCCTGTGAAACTTGTAAAAAAACTACAGAATCGAATTTGATTGTTGAATTCGAAGAAATAAAAATTAACCTTCAAATTCCAACAATTAAGCATTATCGTAAATCCAAAATAGTGTTTTTCTTTTGGATTCCGCGTTGCCTCTTTTGTTTAAAATATGTCCAAAATCTCTCGCGTGGTTTGAGACAGCTGATATATTTGGATCTAATGTCAACAACTCCACGATAAACATTGAGTGTACACTCACATAAACTTCGGATTTGATGTCCAGACGCCTGCCGTGGATTCTTCTTACTGCGCTTGCGAAGGCACGCCGAGTCCATCTTGATTAGTTTATGGCGACGTGATGTAGCTGATGCTTCCATAACGACTTTACACATGAAGATCGAAGCAATCTGGTGTTTCGTGTGCCAATTAAATTGAATCATGTTGTACAAGACATTCCAGCTCTTGTGTTCGAAAGGAAGTGTTGGTCATAATTCAAACTTCCAAGATTCTCAATGAGCTCCGAGCTCTTTATTGATCATTGGATGTCGGCCTTCATTTATAATTTAGGAGTTATTTTCAGTTATTTAACTAGAGTATATTCTATTTATCACACCGATTCTCACTTTGAAGCTTGACATAGCTGCACTAGGATGCAGCGCTAGGACTGTTGTAAGGCTTAATTTTTATGCTACTGGACTGTGGAAAGCTTAACATCCGTTCTCCCAGAATACTAAAAAAGGCTAATCAACTTGTATGTTTATTCGATGTAATAATTCGACGTTATTGATATTGAAATTAATTACCATTGTACAAATTTCAAAATTGTGGAAGAATTGTTTAGAGAATTGTTGAGTTCCAGATGTAAATTAAATTTTGTTGTTATATGCAAAGAATCCCGCCGACAGATACCTTTGCACTTTGGATTGTAAATTCCAAAAAAAATTTCATGTGCTCAGCTCTTTTTGTTGTTACATTACCTTTACATAAACATCTGATACATAAACATTTCCTTTGCATCAACTTCTGATTCCGCTTCTTTCTTTTGCTAAATGGCGTCATCATTTGCATACGGTGCACCTGGCGTTTGGTAGTGTTGACTTGAAACTTGGAATATTTGCTCATAATAGCAGTATGAGCAATATTTGGGACTAAGCCATGTAACTCATCATTTTTTTCCTAGAGGGCAATATATTTAGCATAGGGTGTACCTGGCTTTTGGTTGGATTAAATGAATTTGTGTTCAAAATGTTATTCCACAATCTATGTTTAAATGAGACCACATTGAATGTAATTCGTACTTTCTCCGTTACAGGGCGATATAGATTGATGTGAATGTGTAATAAAGGCAAACAAATGCAATTTGAGTGACCATGCCTAGGCTTGGATGGTAGGGGTGGTAGATTGATGGATGGATAAATAGACGTAGAAATAGATGGAAGGATATACAGTGCGTTCAAATAAGAAGACAATATTTTTCTGAAAAATAAAACATTTCTTGTTCAGTGCGTCTATAAATATAAAGGCAAGGAATATTATTGAAACATTTTAATCACTATGTAATTTGCAGGCATCTTGGACACATACAAAAATGAACCGTGAGTATTAATTAGGAATGGAGTAAATTTTACTGTATAATTCGAATCAGTGGTTTAGTTATCACCGAAATTTCAAAGTGAAACAGTGAAAGTGTCCATAAATATGAAGGTAACATTTAAATTCTAGTCGATTTAGTACCATAACTAGAGTATCGCATCACACTGACTCAGGAGTCGACTCTTGACTCATGAGTCAGAGTAGACTCACAATATATTTGAGTTTGACTCTGACTCACTAAAACCAAAGAGTCAGAGAGTCGACTGGGAAAGTCGTTGACTCTTGACTCTTTAGTATTGACGTCTGACTCTGAGCCAACTATTTATAACCCATGCCCAGAACATTCCATTCCGTCTCATGAAATTGCATCAGACATACTAATATAACGCGTGTATTAATTCATCAATTTGTCGTTTGTAATTTTCTCTGCTATACAAGTTTTACTTTTTATTTACATCGACTTTGTTATTTTTCCAATTCTTATGAAATGAAATAATGGATATCCAGTAAGTTATTGTACTTGACGAACTTCCTGATGCAGAAACGGAATGCGAATCTCAATCAGCTNCTTCCTGATGCAGAAACGGAATGCGAATCTGAATCAGTTAATCCAATGAATCAGAAAGGTGTAGTACAACATTTTACAGTTGTCGATTAATAATAAACCTCAATACCCGCGCAATTATTGCACCTAAGTGAACTTAATTAATATAGTTAATAACAAAGCAATAAACTAGACGAGTATGAAATTTGTTTTAATTAATTTAAAAAAATTATCATCTGACTTTGACTCATGACTCATTGACTCTGAGTCAGGCTAAAAACCTAAAAGAGTGAGTCGACTCCCAAAATTTTAAGCTTTGACTCTGACTCTGACTCACTAAACCGAAAGAATCAGAGACTCGACTCGGTGAGTCAATGAGTCTGACTTTTCCTATAATGTGTGTCATGCGATACTCTAACCATAATGTAGGTTTTTGGGAGGAATATATTAAATTTGTATTTTGCTGACCCTCCTTTTCTCGAAATAATATCAAGTAGTCTGTCAGACATTGAATTAACCAATATCCTGAAACGCGAATTCGGAAGCTCAATNCTCGAAATAATATCAAGTAGTCTGTCAGACATTGAATTAACCAATATCCTGAAACGCGAATTCGGAAGCTCAATCCATGTTATCTGAATGGATTCCCGNAGTCTGTCAGACATTGAATTAACCAATATCCTGAAACGCGAATTCGGAAGCTCAATCCATGTTATCTGAATGGATTCCCGGAGCTCTAGTACTGCTGAACTGACATCCTTCCATATAGACAGCTCGGGCTAACTCCCCCAAGTTCTCAATCGGATTTAAGTCTAAAGATAAGGCAGGCCAAAGCATAACTGCAGATGGTGATACAGTAACCAAACGTTTGTCGAGTTTGCCATATGACAGCTTGTGTTGTCTTGCATAAAAACTCTTTCCCCTTAACCCAGTCGTCCAAAATAAGGTAGGAGGTATTGCTGCAGGTGTCTTTGATAAGCAAGTGCGTCTTGATTACCAGATGTTTTTCCAAGGCTACGGAAAGCCGCCCAAATCATGGTTTCATCATTCCGCCCAAACATGAGAATTTCTTTGGAGAACATGAGTATTTCTTTCCTCAGATCTTGCCAATAGCACGAGAAACCATCTGGACCATCCAGGTTAAATTTGTTTTCATCACTCCATATGACACGGCCCCATTCTTTCTTCCATGTCATTCGTTCCTTAACCCACTTCAACCGCTTTACTTTTTGTGCTGGAGTCAATGGTGATTTCTTCAACTTTTTGGCCAAGCGAATGTGCTTGAATTGCTTTAAACTTTTCGGACAGTCTCTCGGCACACAATTAAAGCTAAATTCCGGATCTAAAATCACCGTTCCAGGGGTTCTTCAAAATTTTCCTTTTGTTCCATGGTGAAAGTTCTTTTCAACTTGTTTTCGATTTTGACTTTGGAATTTCTAAGCTGTAGATGTAGTTATCAATACATTTTGGAGATCGTTTCAAAAGTCTTGCAAATTGAGGGATGCTATACCCTCATTGACGATAAAAAATAATTTTCCTATCTCGAAAGCTGTCAAGAACTAACTCTACGCATGGTCTCTACTTTTCAGGTAAGAGAAAAATCGATTCACTTATTATCACAAAAATGAACGTAGAATCTTATAATCTAACGCTCGGTTTATTGCTTTTTTTTCAACTTTCTGTACAGAATTCTGTAAGAAAACCAAATTGGAATCAATTTATGCTTTCTACATGTGTTGTCTAACGTTGTGAATACGTTGTCTAGGAGTTTTTTTCTTTAATGCTTTGTTTGAAGAATTCATTTATGGTTTCCTTTCTTTCTCTATTTGTTTATTCTTACCGTAAGCAATTAAAAGTTGAACAATTTTAACTTTTTTTTTTTACAAAAAAATTCTGTATACATAAATGATTAGAGAAAGTATAAATAAGTTCAAAAACGGGTGGAGCGTGTTATGACAACGCTAAGACAAGGAATACACAACGCATGCTCAAACCATAAAACGAGCGTAACAATTACTTACCAATTCTTGCTCCAGCCCTTGGATATAAACAGTAGTTCCGAAACTTGNCAATTCTTGCTCCAGCCCTTGGATATAAACAGTAGTTCCGAAACTTGTCTATATTTATGGTCACTTCCCCATCCCGCCCTCCCCCCTTCACTTTTGAAATTTTCTCCTAATTCGACCGCCAATTATAATTATGGGGCAAAATGTCCCCAAATCANAAAAACCTAAAAGAGTGAGTCGACTCCCAAAATTTTAAGCTTTGACTCTGACTCTGACTCACTAAACCGAAAGAGTCAGAGACTCGACTCAGTGAGTCAATGAGTCTGACTTATCCTATAATGTGTGACATGCGATACTCTAACCATAATGTAGGTTTTTGGGAGGAATATATTAAATTTGTATTTTGCTGACGACCCTCCTTTTTTCGAAATAATATCAAGTAGTCTGTCAGACATTGAATTAACCAATATCCTGAAACGCGAATTCGGAAGCTCAATCCATGTTATCTGAATGGATTCCCGGAGCTCTAGTACTGCTGAACTGACATCCTTCCATATAGACAGCTCGGGCTAACTCCCCCAAGTTCTCAATCGGCTTTAAGTCTAAAGATAAGGCAGGCCAAAGCATAACTGCAGATGGTGATACAGTAACCAAACGTTTGTCGAGTTTGCCATATGACAGCTTGCGTTGTCTTGCATAAAAACTCTTTCCCCTTAACCCAGTCGTCCAAAATAAGGTAGGAGGTATTGCTGCAGGTGTCTTTGATAAGCCAGTGCGTCTTGATTACCAGATGTTTTTCCAAGGCTACGGAAAGCCTTGGAAAAATCATTGTTTCATCATTCCCCCCAAATCTCGTTTGGAGAACATGAGTATTTCTTTCCTCAGATCTTGCCAATAGCACGAGAAACCATCTGGACCATCCAGGTTAAATTTGTTTTCATCACTCCATATGACACGGCCCCATTCTTTCTTCCATGTCATTCGTTCCTTAACCCACTTCAACCGCTTTACTTTTTGCGCTGGAGTCAATGGTGATTTCTTCAACTTTTTGGCCAAGCGAATGTGCTTGAATTGTTCTAAACTTTTCGGACAGTCTCTCGGCACACAATTAAAGCTAAATTGGCCTAGATTTTAGTGGCAAGGTCCCCAACTTCAAAATTTTCCTTTTGTTCCATGGTGAAAGTTCTTTTCAACCTGTTTTCGATTTTGACTTTGGAATTTCTAAGCTGTAGATGTAGTTATCAATACATGTTGGAGATCGTTTCAAAAGTCTTGCAAATTGAGGGATGCTATACCCTCATTGACGATAAAAAATAATTTTCCTATCTCGAAAGCTGTCAAGAACTAACTCTACGCATGGTCTCTACTTTTCAGGTAAGAGAAAAATCGATTCACTTATTATCACAAAAATGAACGTAGAATCTTATAATCTAACGCTCGGTTTATTGCTTTTTTTTCAACTTTCTGTACAGAATTCTGTAAGAAAACCAAATTGGAATCAATTTATGCTTTCTACATGTGTTGTCTAACGTTGTGAATACGTTGTCTAGGAGTTTTTTTCTTTAATGCTTTGTTTGAAGAATTCATTTATGGTTTCCTTTCTTTCTCTACTTGTTTATTCTTACCGTAAGCAATTAAAAGTTGAACAATTTTAACTTTTTTTTTTTTACAAAAAAATTCTGTACACAAATGATTAGAGAAAGCATAAATAAGTTCAAAAACGGGTGGAGCGTGTTATGACAACGCTAAGACAAGGAATACACAACGCATGCTCAAACCATAAAACGAGCGTAACAATTACTTACCCATTCTTGCTCCAGCCCTTTGATATAAACAGTAGTTCCGAAACTTGTCTATATTTATGGTCACTTCCCCATCCCGCCCTCCCCCCTTAACTTTTGAAATTTTCTCCTAATTCGACCGCCAATTATAATTATGGGGCAAAATGTCCCCAAATCATAATTGATCATTATATTTCATAACTGGATATGAGCAAAATGTCCGTAAAATACTTGTATCATAAACCTTTTTTCAAAAATCCCTTGTCTTTATATAAATAGACGCACTGTGTATGAGACACTTTCACAAATTATGTACTACTCAAGTTACTGACTCATTGCTAAGAAAGTTTAGTAACTTATCAGAGGGTTAAATTGTCTCACGAGTTTACTTTGTGAAAATTGTTGAAGCTGAAGTATCGCCTTCTTATGTGAGCAATAATGATATTGAGGGATTATTATTGTGCAAAGAATTTTTTTGGCTGAATTTTGTGGGCATTGTCGCCAATTCCAGTAAAATTTTGAGAACAAGTACTACTTGATAACAAGTCATTGAATATATCTTTTAATTTTTCCAAAATATANTTGCTAAGAAAGTTTAGTAACTTATCAGAGGGTTAAATTGTCTCACGAGTTTACTTTGTGAAAATTGTTGAAGCCGAAGTATCGCCTTCTTATGTGAGCGATAATGATATTGATGGATTATTATTGTGCAAAGAATTTTTTTGGCTGAATTTTGTGGGCATTGTCGCCAATTCCAGTAAAATTTTGAGAACAAGTACTACTTGATAACAAGTCATTGAATATATCTTTTAATTTTTCCAAAATATATTGCCTCGCGTCAGGTAATACGATTTTCACCGCCATTTTGTGAAATTTGGTATCCCTTTTTCTCCGAAACTAAGTATCATAATTGCTTCGGATTTTTTGCGTTTGACTCAAAATCACCTTCTGCAGAGGTGTTTTTCTTAATATCCCGATATTAGTTAATATTTACATCACAGGGGGCGCTTAAAACTTAGGCAAAATCTCCGTTCAATTTCATTCAATTTAAGTGCTCAAGACAACAATAATTATTTGTTCAAAACTTATATTCTTGCGAAGGTCACTCGGGTCAAACGTAATAATATCGAATTAATAAATAACAGTGTGACTACTTATGTATTTTAATTAAGCAAATTTTGATGAAAATTTTGTAAGATTAAAACGCCCCCTATGGCGATATTATTAACTAAAGTCAGGATATTATAAAAAACACTTTCGGGAATAATTATCTTGAGTTGAATGCAAAAAACCAAACGCAGTTACGATTTTTGGTTGCTGAGAAAAAGGGATACCAAATTCGGCTAAAATGGCGTCGAAAACAAAAATTTCGGCGCGAGATCGCAAATTTTGGCGAATTCGAAAGATATGCCTCTAATAATTTATCATGGTGTACTTATTCTGCAAATTTCAAATAAATTTGGAGAAAATGCCAGCTTTGGTAAATTCTTTGGACAATAATAATCCCTCATTATGATCGTCGCGTCCCCCTGTCTGTACCATAAACATTTTGTCATGGTTTTATTAAGTGTTACAANAGTAAAATTTTGAGAACAAGTACTACTTGATAACAAGTCATTGAATATATCTTTTAATTTTTCCAAAATATATTTTCACCGCCATTTTGTGAAATTTGGTATCCCTTTTTCTCCGAAACTAAGTATCATAATTGCTTCGGATTTTTAGCGTTTGACTCAAAATCACCTTCCCCAGAGATGTTTCTCTTAATATCCCAATATTAGTTAATATTTACATCACAGGGGGCGCTTGAAACTTAGGCAAAATCTCCGTTCAATTTCATTCAATTTAAGTGCTCAAGACAACAATAATTATTTGTTCAAAACTTATATTCTTGCGAAGGTCACTCGGGTCAAACGTAATAATATCGAATTAATAAATAACAGTGTGACTACTTATGTATTTTAATTAAGCAAATTTNGCGAAGGTCACTCGGGTCAAACGTAATAATATCGAATTAATAAATAACAGTGTGACTACTTATGTATTTTAATTAAGCAAATTTTGATGAAAATTTTGTAAGATTAAAACGCCCCCTATGGCGATATTATTAACTAAAGTCAGGATATTATAAAAAAACACTTCCGGGAATAATTATCTTGAGTTGAATGCAAAAAAACCAAACGCAGTTACGATTTTTGGTTGCTGTGAAAAAGAGATACCAAATTCGGCTAAAATGGCGTCGGAAACAAAAATTTCGGCGCGAGATCGCAAATTTTGGCGAATTCGAAAGATATGCCTCTAATGATTTATCATGGTGTACTTATTCTGCAAATTTCAAATAAATTTGGAGAAAATGCCAGCTTTGGCAAATTCTTTGGACAATAATACTCCCTCATTATGATCGTCGCGTCCCCCTGTCTGTACCATAAACATTTTGTCATGGTTTTATTAAGTGTTACAAANTCCCTCATTATGATCGTCGCGTCCCCCTGTCTGTACCATAAACATTTTGTCATGGTTTTATTAAGTGTTACAAACGCATTCTGGATCTGTTCTGTCCATTCGTATATAGATCTAGCTTTGCTTTAACTCAAAAATGAATTGATCGTTCGAGATTAATTTTCCACCAATAAATAACCCATGCATTAGGAACAGAAAAATTGCAAACGTGAGCCATATCCGACTTTACCCCGACATTCCAATTTTGCCTTTTGGCACGTTAAATAAAAAGTCGAATATTTTGATAAATAATGAAAGGATTAGAATGGGGGTTTGACTAAGGGATAGCCTATGCATCAAGCTGTTTCACCTGTGTAATATGCATTATACATGTGTATTGTATCTACGCGGGGGATATTGGCATGCGTGGGAATCACATCATATGCTTAATGATCGTGCTCAGTGGGCGATTAAAGCACATTGCGAACCGTCCGCAAGAAACTTCCTACCGCCCTCAACATAGTCCAACTGCAATCTCTGACGCTCCACCGCCCATTTTACATTCCAGCCGCTCAAACGCACTNCGCCCTCAACATAGTCCAACTGCAATCTCTGACGCTCCACCGCCCATTTTACATTCCAGCCGCTCAAACGCACTGTTTAAAGCCCTACCACCCTCTCTACCATCCAAACGGCCTCAACACAGCCCAACCGCAATCCCTATCGCCCTTCTACTCTCCAACGACCCAACCTCTCAAACGTACTTTTTAAAGCCCTACCAATTTCTCTAAAACCCAGCCACCCTCACTAAAGTTCAACTGCACAACGAGACGCCCCAACAGCCATCCTTACAACCCAACCTCACTCACTACCACCCACCCACCANCGCCCTCAACATAGTCCAACTGCAATCTCTGACGCTCCACCGCCCATTTTACATTCCAGCCGCTCAAACGCACTATTTAAAGCCCTACCACCCTCTCTACCATCCAAACGCCCTCAACACAGCCCAACCGCAATCCCTATCGCCCTTCTACTCTCCAACGACCGAACCTCTCAAACGTACTTTTTAAAGCCCTACCGATTTCTCTAAAACCCAGCCACCCTCACTAACGTTCAACTGCACAACGAGACGCCCCAACAGCCATCCTTACAACCCAACCTCACTCACTACCACCCACCCACCAAATCTACTGCCCAAAGATTTCTATACTAGTTTACTAGTCTATTTGTTATCAATATATGTTTGAATCTCTTTAGTTTTCGTATATCAGCAGAACTTATTCATTAGCTGTGATATGTTGTGCAGATATCGTGAATATTTGTCAACACCTGTCGTTTGCAAACATTTTTCGTTTGTATTGAATGTATAAATACACAAACATCTGTCTACAATGCAGAATACGTGCGGTTTGTTGAAAATTTTTTAGTTTGGTGGAACATTTTACGGCATAAGCACTTCAAGGCGCATCAAGATCATAAACCACTTGCTTCCTTCAGCCAGCAGTATGACCACAAGTGTTTTCTCCTAGATACATTTATATAGATATACAAACAGACTTTGTATTTTGGTTTCTCTATGCACTGCTGTCAGAAAGCAAACAGCGTTATTGGTCATATTTGTTGAAAATTTCTAAACGCTCATAGTCACAAAAATGTTAAAATTGGTAAGAAGTCGCCAATAACACAGATCTCCAGACAACATACTTAGAAGATAAATCGTATTACAGGGTTTAAGAATAATTAGCTCTAGCAAACTCATTTGCCATTTTGATGTGTACTAAATGCACAGTCAAATTTTCTTAGGAATGTTTACTGCATCAGTCCTTTACCATCCTTACTCCAAGAGGTTGGATATTAATCTGTGACAAATTCCCCT
Organism: Holacanthella duospinosa; assembly: GCA_002738285.1. Classification (NCBI taxonomy): domain Eukaryota; kingdom Metazoa; phylum Arthropoda; class Collembola; order Poduromorpha; family Neanuridae; genus Holacanthella; species Holacanthella duospinosa. Next base: position 27,676 of record NIPM01000456.1, on the reverse strand, counting down.
TCAGCTGAGTATTCATATTTGATTTTTTTTTTGCATCTTATAGACACAACATAGTGAATTATTATGTTTTCCCAACCTTTTTATGACTCTTCGTTCACATCGAAAACGTTACATTACATGTATTTTTTTAACACTGGGAAAGGAACCAAGGTTTATTGCGCCTTATATGAGAAAATGTTGGTGGAAGTCATGTCTGGACAAAGATACTTACTTTCATCTTTCTGGTAAGCTTGAAGAGAACAGTGGTAATTCGGGTGATTTGGATCTGATGGATATCCGCATGCAATGCGATATTTGTGCCTCACTCCGCGAAAAGTAACTTCCCAAACTTCTCCTGTTGTATAATTGTTGTTAGTGACATAATTCGTTTGAAATGAATGGCTTGGAATGTGGGGTGGGATGCAAGAATTACACCCGCTGTGATGAATGATACTGAATCCAGCCGCTCCAGCAGCATGTAACTGAAATGCAATTTTTATTCAGCGGTTCAGTAGAAGTATGCGTAGAGGTATTTGGGGAAGGATTCAGATATACCTCTTAGGGGTTGGGGCTAGACCTCGTAAAAAGTATCTGTTTTGCGAACACATTTACTCAGCAGAAAATACTGATAAAGCAGTCTCAGAGTCCCTTACTTTCAGCTTCTCTTGATACGGACAAAGCCAAAGTTAAATAAACATTATTTTTAATTTTAGTTTTTAATAATGCTTCACATGACTAACCTGCACCTGTCTTAGCATTGGTTTGCTTGATGAAGCGAATAATATTTCCTACACATCCTTATCAAGCGTGGTGAACCTACACCCACTAGCTTGACATTGAGAAAATAAATCAAACCTCGCTGCTAGAGGATACAAAACTGCTTACAAATGATGGGTTTAATATGTAATAAAAAACTATTTGTTAGCTTACTCGAAATCTCACGGTTGCAAGTNTGCTTACAAATGATGGGTTTAATATGTAATAAAAAACTATTTGTTAGCTTACTCGAAATCTCACGGTTGCAAGTAACTACTCCAACGTCATTGCTTGGTTTGTTTTGTTTGCATTGCTAGGAAGTATAAGATGCACCGTCATATTATGAACACTTATTTTCTCACAAAAAATACTCAATTTTCTAATCGTTTTAAATAACGTGCGCCGAAATATAAACATGTATCTAAATATAAACTAGTATCAAGGATTTGACTAGGAACTAAGCCACGGTTCAGTTCATCCAGCTTAACTAAAAATCTTCGGCTTATTGGCTAGTTTTCCTTGATGTATGAGATGAAGCGGCGTCAATGTGGGCGAAAATTATCCAAAGCTCTCCAGGATATCGTTTTTCAACTTTTTCTTTATTAATGGTTTCAAAATACCATATCTACGAGTTTAACTTGATATTTGGTGGCATTCGGCTCAAAGGCTACACTCCATTCCCACATAAATCCTAAAGGGCCAGGAGTCTTTTCGAATACTTTTTTATTTTTGAAAACAAATACGGGATTTGGTTTTTCCACATTTTNTAAAGGGCCAGGAGTCTTTTCGAATACTTTTTTATTTTTGAAAACAAATACGGGATTTGGTTTTTCCACATTTTGATAGTAATTTTTGCAATCTCAGTTACAATATCGACGAACACAAGTGCCTCGTCATGTGTGACTACGTATGCCGACTTTTGACCCTTAGATTATCTTTATAAAGAGTATGGCAGTTGGTGAGCCAATTTTGAACTTAAGGAGGAATCAAAATATCTAACAATAAATTCCGTTTAACNAGAGTATGGCAGTTGGTGAGCCAATTTTGAACTTAAGGAGGAATCAAAATATCTAACAATAAATTCCGTTTAACGTTTTTTTTTTGGATTTATTTGAATGCGCTCCCCAAGGTTCCTTGAGAACAGAAACTAACGGCTCTTGATAAGGTTATGTCATAACTCCANGAACAGAAACTAACGGCTCTTGATAAGGTTATGTCATAACTCCAAAGAAATTAAATTTAAAAAAATTCTTTTGTTTGCTTTCGATTATAAATTAGTTAAAAATAATTATTTTTAATCAATTATTCATTAATTCATCTGAATTTAAGTATAATGTCGACATGTTTCGTTAGCTCGTGTAGTAATACTTTTAAAAATACTAAAGTTAAAACAAAATTGATACAGTTCTACATGTTACCTAAAGATATATTGTTGCGAAAAGTTTGGATTGAGAAATGTGTACAAAATTACAAAATTATAAAGAATCTCATCATCGAGTGTGCTCCGAACATTTCATACANTGCTTACAAATGATGGGTTTAATATGTAATAAAAAACTATTTGTTAGCTTACTCGAAATCTCACGGTTGCAAGTTACTACGTCATTGCTTGGTTTGTTTTGTTTGCATTGCTAGGAAGTATAAGATGCACCGTCGTATTATGAACACTTATTTTCTCACAAAAAATACTCAATTTTCTAATCGTTTTAAATAACGTGCGCCGAAATATAAACATGCAACTAGTATCAAGGATTTGACTAGGAACTAAGCCACGGTTCAGTTCGTCCAGCTTAACTAAAAATCTTCGGCTTATTGGCTAGTTTTCCTTGATGTATGAGATGAAGCGGCGTCAATGTGNCCAGCTTAACTAAAAATCTTCGGCTTATTGGCTAGTTTTCCTTGATGTATGAGATGAAGCGGCGTCAATGTGGGTGAAAATTATCCAAAGCTCTCCAGGATATCGTTTTTCAACTTTTTCTTTAGTAATGGTTTCAAAATACCATCTCTACGAGTTTAACTTGATAATTGGTGGCATTCGGCTCAAAGGCTACACTCCATTCCCACATAAATCCAAAAGGGCCAGGAGTCTTTTCGAATACTTTTTTATTTTTGAAAACAAATACGGGATTTGGTTTTTCCACATTTTGATAGTAATTTTTGCAATCTCAGTTACAATATCGACGAACACAAGTGCCTCGTCATGTGTGACTACGTATGCCGACTTTTGACCCTTAGATTATCTTTATAAAGAGTATGGCAGTTGGTGAGCCAATTTTGAACTTAAGGAGGAATCAAAATATCTAACAATAAATTCCGTTTAACTTTTTTTTTTGGATTTATTTGAATGCGCTCCCCAAGGTTCCTTGACAACAGAAACTAACGGCTCTTGATAAGGTTATGTCATAACTCCAAAGAAATTGAATTAAAAAAAATTCTTTTGTTTGCTTTCGATTATAAATTAGTTAAAAATAATTATTTTTAATCAATTATTCATTAATTCATCTGAATTTAAGTATAATGTCAACATGTTTCGTTAGCTCGTGTAGTAATACATTTAAAAATACTAAAGTTAAAAGAAAATTGATACAGTTCTACATGTTACCTAAAGATATATTGTTGCGAAAAGTTTGCATTGAGAAATGTGTACAAAATTACAAAATTATAAAGAATCTCATCATCGAGTGTGCTCCGAACATTTCATACANCATTGAGAAATGTGTACAAAATTACAAAATTATAAAGAATCTCATCATCGAGTGTGCTCCGAACATTTCATACAAGAAAATTACGCCATCAACTCAAAATACGGACGAGAGCTATTGCCTGGAGTCATCCCAACTAAGAGACTGCGTAATTGAATTAATTCGACACTATCCCCCATTGCTGTATTTTAAATTATTATGCTTGATAGCTAATCCTGATGTTACTCTAATCCTGACTCTGCCAACCAATCTGAATACTGCAAGAATAAGAATTGGTGATGAGATGCTTATGATTGTGTATAAGTATAAAGTTATAATTCTCCGTTTACAAAATAGATAACGCTTTGTTTATTGCCAGATTTGTCCCTCATGCTGAAGGGAGACAAGAAGTTTTTATTCCATACCGAATAAACCCATTGTAACACCCAAAGCAGATAACACAACCCCCATGTCTGACATAAATTTAGAATTGTGTTATATTTGTATTTTGTTTGACTAGTATGATTTAGAATAACAACTACTATCAACTGTTTGAGACTGAAGAAAAAGTATGAGGAAATGATGAAGAAGAAGAAAATTGAAAAATTGATGAATTTGACAAAGTGGAAAANAAGAAGAAGAAAATTGAAAAATTGATGAATTTGACAAAGTGGAAAATGAGGAAACAAGAAATAGAACGAAACAAACATAGGATAAGCAAAACAGTCATCCAACTGAGATGTCTCAAATATAAATTTTTACACCAAAAGAAAGCCCTCAAATCTCAAAAATGTCACTTCCATAGTTTGCTAAAACGATGTTTTACAACAGCTCAGATTAGAATCCTTCTAAGCAATAAAACAAAAACATGGTGGCATGAAGAAGATGTCAGNATGAGGAAACAAGAAATAGAACGAAACAAACATAGGATAAGCAAAACAGTCATCCAACTGAGATGTCTCAAATACAAATTTTTACACCAAAAGAAAGCCCTCAAATCTCAAAAATGTCACTTCCATAGTTTGCTAAAACGACGTTTTACAACAGCTCAGATTAGAATCCTTCTAAGCAATAAAACAAAAACATGGTGGCATGAAGAAGATGTCAGTAAAGCTGTGTGCTTGCGTGCGAAATCACCGGCAGCGTACGAACTAGTTAGGAACTTGTGGAAAATACCACTCCCGTCGACATCAACTTTATGTCGCTGGATCTCACAAATTCAATTTCATCCTGGAGTAATTCGTCCAATTATTGCTTTACTGCAATGTGAATTTGAAGGAGCAAATAAAATGACTCGGTAAAAATTGTCTTGGGGCTNCATGAAGAAGATGTCAGTAAAGCTGTGTGCTTGCGTGCGAAATCACCGGCAGCGTACGAACTAGTTAGGAACTTTTGGAAAATACCACTCCCGTCGACATCAACTTTATGTCGCTGGATCTCACAAATTCAATTTCATCCTGGAGTAATTCGCCCAATTATTGCTTTACTGCAATGTGAATTTGAAGGAGCAAATAAAATGACTCGGTAAAAATTGTCTTGGGGCTNTCCAATTATTGCTTTACTGCAATGTGAATTTGAAGGAGCAAATAAAATGACTCGGTAAAAATTGTCTTGGGGCTTTTTTGATCTTTAATGTGTTATTTTGTAATACCATTCGACTTTCTAGAGTCTGCGTACTTTCACTCGACGAAATGAACATAGACGGTTCAATGTGCTATGACTCCTCTAAAGATAGAATAATTGGTCCAAACTCTAAACTGTTGGTTGTGTTTTTGAGGGGACTACTTTTCAAGTGGAAGCAGCCTGTTTACTACGGTTATGACGAGAAGTTGACGTTAAGTACTATCAACTCAATTATTACCGTTGTCCATGCTGTTGGTCTCTGCGTCGTGTTCCTTACCTGCGACATCCTGGTTGGATTCATTACAAAAAAATTTAAAGGCAAATACCCTAATACAATACTAGGCCCAAGTGAGTCAAACAGAACACCAATGAGTTGGTCCCAAACAATGCCAACAGGCGGTCTTACAATTCCATCTTATGAAATGTTAAATTTGGCAAGGAAATGGAACGCATACTTTTTAGCTTACCATGAAACTGACAGAGTAGAAAAATGACGTGTAAATAGAAGCCCGAAAGTTGTAGAACAGCTTGCCTTTCGGATTTGGAATGACTTTCCAGAATTACCGCTTGAACTTATTCACTACTACGTAAAGATAAGGACATTTATGCGTATCAAACACTTTAACAAAGAAGTAGACAGAGTGAAAATGATACAACGTAACACCAGAAAAGCCATTACTCAATTTTCAAAATCACACTTCGGTACTGACTCAATTATTGATGAAAGCTGTACCGCAGATTAGTGTAATTTTCATTTCTCTTAGCTAAATTTTTGAAGGAATTATAAATTTCTATTCAATTTTAATTTATTTTATAATTTTAATAGGACTGTGACTCAGGAGTGACTCAGAAAACGAGGATAATCCTCTCCATTGATGTTAAATTCAAGCAAAGGTGGATAATAAAAAAACTTAATAGAATACAATATGAATAATCTAATAACAAATATATTAATAAATAATAATTGAGAAAAAATGTTTGTTCTAACGTGATTATGAATTTCGGTATTAACAACCGACTTAAGTGACATAAAAAAATTGGCACTAGGCCGTCTGCGTCATCTTTAATTTTTTTATTATTTGAATTTTATGAATCAAAATTTTCAATTAATATAAATATTCTATTTTTTTTCATCATTTTACATCGTTGCTAAACAACGCATTCTTCAGCTGGGTGCCAACGGCACCCAGTTGGAATTTTTTTAAATTTAATTTCTTTGGAGTTATGATATAACCTTATCAATAGCCGTTAGTTTCTGTTGTCAAGGAACCTTGGCGCTCCCTATAGCTGTCGTGGACATANGTACTAGGCCGTCTGCGTCATCTTTAATTTTTTTATTATTTGAATTTTATGAATCAAAATTTTCAATTAATATAAATATTCTATTTTTTTCATCATTTTACATCGTTGCTAAACAACGCATTCTTCAGCTGGGTGCCAACGGCACCCAGTTGGAATTTTTTTAAATTTAATTTCTTTGGAGTTATGATATAACCTTATCAATAGCCGTTAGTTTCTGTTGTCAAGGAACCTTGGCGCTCCCTATAGCTGTCGTGGACATATTGGCACGTTTGAAAATTTTCGTCCGAGTTGGGGGTTCTTTTTATTTCTCATATTGTGAATTATACATATAACTTCTTCTGTGGATACTTTGTTGGCTGTATTTTTTTTGAATATAAAACCCCAGCCAATTCCTGATTTAGACGGTTTATGATGCAATTGACGATGTCGGACAATGTACCAACCCTCACGATGTGACATAACCCACACATTCTATTTACGATGATCCAACGTTAAAAATCCTCTCTGAAAAAGTTTTGGATGAANATGTGACATAACCCACACATTCTATTTACGATGATCCAACGTTAAAAATCCTCTCTGAAAAAGTTTTGGATGAAAAATATCAAATATCTCGACCAAAATATCAAATGTTAGGAATTTTAGCGAAAACTGTGTCAGAAATAATTCCGAGGGTCAAAACAATTAACCGGTGATCATAAATCTAAAATATCAGAAAATTAGGTTGTCATTCTAAAAAGTTATTGGCTGTGGAAAGGTGTTCATGATAGGANATGTGACATAACCCACACATTCTATTTACGATGATCCAACGTTAAAAATCCTCTCTGAAAAAGTTTTGGATGAAGCTCTCGACCAAAATATCAAATATGTTAGGAATTTTAGCGAAAACTGTGTCAGAAATAATTCCGAGGGTCAAAACAATTAACCGGTGATCAGAAATCTAAAATATCAGAAAATTAGGTTGTCATTCTAAAAAGTTATTGGCTGTGGAAAGGTGTTCATGATAGGANGAAATCTAAAATATCAGAAAATTAGGTTGTCATTCTAAAAAGTTATTGGCTGTGGAAAGGTGTTCATGATAGGACGGTGTACCCTGAGTTAAAGCACATAACCAAAGTAGACTCATTCGAAATTCTTGCATAAAAGTCAGAGTTGTGGGATTAACGCGGTAGAGTAAAATATACCATGTTATTCTGCCGAAATCAGAATAAAAGATTTATCGATACAGTATTAATGTAGTTCGATTGAAGCGTCTTATCATGTCATGAAATACCAAAGGGTGAAATATGATTTAAGAAATATTGTGTATAAGGATTGCAATTGGCGGGGAAATTGCTCCGACAACGGGGACGGGGAAAACCCCGTTTTCCCCGACGGTCCCCCGCTTTTTTTTTTCTTAATTTTGCATTTCACCATTCACAAGAAACTTTTGTGAAAAAATAATAATAAACAAATAACAAAAAGAAGAAACACAACTTAATTCTATTATGTTGATGTTATTTTCCCCGATCGGGGATCCNAAACAAATAACAAAAAGAAGAAACACAACTTAATTCTATTATGTTGATGTTATTTTCCCCGATCGGGGATCCCCAACGTTTCCAGGGAATCTATTTCCCCGAAATCCCCGATTCCCTGATCGGGGAAGGTCTTCAATTGCAATCCCTANGACGTTTCCAGGGAATCTATTTCCCCGAAATCCCCGATTCCCTGATCGGGGAAGGTCTTCAATTGCAATCCCTAATTGTGTAATCTTATTTGAAAGTCAACATAAAATAATGCTTCAACAGTTCATAAAGCTGTTTGAAGTTATCACTTAAAAAAATCTCTATGTATTTAGGTGCGTAAGAGGCAATGAGTTTGAATAATTTTTTAGAAATTATCCGAGTCTTAGGACCGTTTGAATAGAGTAAGTCAATCTAATGGGCTTTGACTGGTTTTCGACAGAATTAAACCTTGTATCCTGAAAACGTTTGAAAACAAAAAACATCGCATAATGAGATAGAATTCTCTAAAAGCATACATATGTTTTATTCGCAATAGAAAGACACCATGAATATTGAGCCGAGGTTTATACACTTTTCAGTTTCAAAGAGTCATGGTCTCACAATGCTCTTCGACAATGAAAATGAAAATTCGAATTTGAATATGAACATAGTTCATTTTGAAATTGTTCATTTTGCTCACACAGCGAGATGAGCCGTGACTAAAGGCTAATGTATACTCCAGAATTTCATCTTCATTCAATCTGCATTTATTTCTCATCTTCATCTTGCTAGTCATTTTTGCAATATATACTCGCTTTTCATTCAACTCTCATTTCATCCTACCTTCAATAAAGGGAGGAGGGAGGTGAGTTTTCATCTAGAGCAAAAGTTAGATTCAATCCAACTTTTGCTCTAGATGAAGATGAGAGTATAATGTTAAGAGATGGTCTCACTCTCCCCAAACCAACAAAATACGACTAAGACCCAAATTCATTTCAGTTTAGCTCCACCCATTACCTTTGCTTTTTCTTGTATTTTAAATTGGAGTATACATTAACTTCAAAGTGAAAATTAAGATAAAAATGGAGGTGAGATGGAGATTGAATGAAGATGACTAGCAGAGGATTGGAGTATACATTAACCTTAAGACTTTAAGTCGAGTCGACTGTCGAGATGAGCCAGAGTCTTGTACAACTCAGTATGGAGTTATCTATGTGTAGTAACATGATATAATCTACCCATAATTTTCTTGAATACAGAAAACTGATTAANAGCTCCACCCATTACCTTTGCTTTTTCTTGTATTTTAAATTGGAGTATACATTAACTTCAAAGTGAAAATTAAGGTGAAAATGGAGGTGAGATCGAGATTGAATGAAGATGACTAGCAGAGGATTGGAGTATACATTAACCTTAAGGCTTTAAGTCGAGTCGACTGTCGAGATGAGCCAGAGTCTTGTACAACTCCGTATGGAGTTATCTATGTGTAGTAACATGATATAATCTACCCATAATTTTCTTGAATACAGAAAACTGATTAAAATAGAATTTTTAATTTTTCTGGAAGCAAACTAAGCCTAATGTTTTGGTTAAGAAACTATAAAAATATATTTTCTTAAATTTTAAAACAAAAATTCGATTGCAAGCTTAGACAAACAATTGAAGCTCTAACGAAGCAATACTGGGTGAAACTAGAATTATTCCAGGCGGTCTGTGAAACAGATAACGTGTATAGCAATTAACTAACCCCGTCCAGTTACATTGTTCGTTTCATTAAAATGTAAACTTATTTGATTTAAGTGCTATACTAAATATATATTTTTAAATTTCAATAGCTAACAGATACGTTTTCGTTGATACTTTTTTTTGCCAATACTGGAAACGATTAAAACCAAATCATACTTAAACTATTTGGTAGTATTATTTTGTAATGGAAAATCTCCGCTGTACTCACGTACCCATTCCCTATCCAGATTTTCAGCTGTTGGTATAGTATGACAGGTTTTATCATAACTCCTGCCAGGCTGAAATAATAGATGAAGAACCAAAAAAAATAAAAGGAAGACTATCGACTTCATTGTTGTAACGTTGTGTGAAAATTAGATCCAAGCTGTTCTCTACAAATTGGTACTCGTAACAAATAAAAAGTTCAAAACTTTCGCTTTTCATAATATTCAATGCTTTACTTTCTTATTACCAAGGATCCCATTATAATATGTTTTAACACAAGCCTCACAATAACTGAAACTTAGTTGTCATTGTGCATGATGTCTACGATTAAGGTCACATTAAATTATGTCACTCTACAACAAAAGCTATACAAGTGTAAAAGTAAACGACACGTCCACCTCAAAAATTAAAATTTCCAAATGTGTCCTACAAGGTGAAAGCCTAAGCCCTTCTCTCTTCAATCTTTTCATCGATGGGATTCCTGACTCTATGAACAACCTACTAGCATAAGGAATAAAAGTAGCAGGAGAAATAATCCAAATTCTACTATAAGCAGATGATATGGTCATCGTAGCCCCCACAAAAGAAGCTATTCAACTAAGCTAAAGTGCTTCTCACCAAAGGACTTAAAGTTAATCTATCCAAAACCAAAGTTCTAGTGTTCCGTCGGAGTGGCAGATTACACAAACAAGACAAACTACTCTGGAAAGGCAAATTACTTGAAACTGTCAATTCCTACAAATATCTGGGAATACAATTCTCTTCAAACGGCCTTTCCAGCCTTGCTGCATCTCAATAAATAAAGGCCTTTCTGCCCAAGGAACTATTCTCTCACTTATGAAAAAAAGAGAAACTTTTAGTTTGAAAGCACGTTGACTTTGTTCAAATCTATTATACAGGAACGACACTTTATGGAGCGGGTATATGGGTCATAAATCACAGCTCATCAATTGAAAGAGTCCAACAAGCCTTTTTCAAGCGTGTATTACATTTACCTAGTCACACACGAAAATTTTTTATAAGACTTGAGACAGGGCTTCCATCGATTTTTTTGAAATTCTCAAACTTTCATTATCTACCTTGAACCGTATCCTAACATCGTCCCCTGACTCTATCTTAAAATGCTTCACCAACTAAGTAAGACTTCAATCAGGTTTCCCATTTCCAAATATAGCTGGTACCAGCAATTAAAAAACATTCTAAATGATTTAGGTTATGTAGGCATGTTTGAAAATCTAACTGCCAAAGAATCTCTATCTTTCAGAAATGACGTACTAATCAAAATGAGGCAGAGTTTAGGAGAAGAAGACTTACGAAAAGCACAGTCGTCAAGCTCTATATTCTACTACCAATATATCAAAAACTCGTTTGAAGCTGAGTTATATTGTAGAACAAAGAATTAAATACCATGCGTGTGCGTATATTTTCACGGATTGACTTTTTGGCTTACCCATTTGGTCTGACTTGTCATTCGGTCCTATGGGTTAAGAATGTCACGACTTTAAAATTTTTACTTTGTAAATAANGTCATTCGGTCCTATGGGTTAAGAATGTCACGACTTTAAAATTTTTACTTTGTAAATAATTATTGAAGATTAGAAATAATGCTTATTTTTGTTGACTGTTCGCGGGCGGTGACCTGGGTAAAGGGAATTCATTAGTTTATTTATTAATATTGATATTAAATCGTTAGTTTAAAACCCTGACTTTAAAATGAGTATCGAAACTCCCAAGCGGAAGTATCAGCAAGGATCAAANAAATCGTTAGTTTAAAACCCTGACTTTAAAATGAGTATCGAAACTCCCAAGCGGAAGTATCAGCAAGGATCAAAAGTCAGTGATCAGGTACTACGAAATATAAAATCATTTCTAACAAAACTTAAGAAAGATAGCGAAGTTTATTGTGGCAGAATTGGTGTTGAAATTAGTTCGTTCCTCGTGTGTATAAAAAATGTGACAGATTTGACTGCTGAATTATGCTGTGTCAGTGCTTCCAAAGTCGTAAAAGTGACTCAAGAGACAAACAATGAAAATAAAAAACGAGCAAAACTGGTAGTGGGAAGGGAAGCTTATGATTGGGATTCTTTTCTTACTGCTCACGTAATTTACAAAGACAAAGTTAAATAATGTCACAATATGTATATTATTCGCGAGTTTAAGCCTTTTATAAATTTTAACTTAGGTGCGTAGAGTTTCCCACCGTTTGCCAGAAAAGAATACCCAACAACTCGAGAAACTTTAGCAAACATGCGCAGAGGATGATAATTTTCCCAAAATAAAGCGCGAAACGTTCAGGAAATGTTTGACTATTAAATGTGGTTTTAAGTATAAAAGAATTTTTAAAAAACCAGTATATCTTGAGCGGACGGATATTGTTGCTCAACGTGACTACTACCTACGTCATATACGACACTTCCGACAAAATGGCTCTGAGTTGACTCAGAAGTGTATTGATCTTGTGACACCGGAATTGTGGGCTGCTTGCGTCAAAACTGCAATCAGATTTGAAGATAAGTTTTGGGAAAGGGACAAGTTAAACGATAAATCACTTGAACAAATACCATCAAATCCTAACCTGGTTATACAACTAGGAGAAGACTCTGAAAGCGACGACTACATTACGGAAAGTGAAGATGAAGAAACACAAAATTAACGTGAGTTATAATGCAAACAAATTTTATTAATTTTTAATTGCAATTTCAAATAACTCAAAAGTTGTCTTGAAATCATAATTAAAATTTGGTCAGACTAATTGGGCAAGCCAAAAAGTCGGTCCGTGAAAATATACGCACACGCATGGTATTTAATTCTTGGTTCTACAATACCTTACAAGCCCTCTGCCTGCCTATCTTGTCACCACCATGGCCCAGCTACGACTTAATCTTTCAACCCTTTTCAATCAGGGGATTTGGTGCAACCAAGGGTCCTTTGAAGAGAAAACTTGAACATTATGTGGTCACTTAGTTTCTCTTAAGCATTTCTTTTATTGTAGTGCCCTACAACAATCTAAATTTAAATTTTTTTAAATTTTTGATTACGATAGCTTTGATTTTAGGTACTACCCTCATAACTTATACTTATGGACAAACATATACTGCTTTCTCACTGAAGCTCTTCAAATTAAATTTAAGCCAAAATAGTTCTAAACCCTTACCTGTAACCATCACTGTAACATAACGGTCTCACATTCAGTTTCAAAAAAACGAAATTTTAAAATAAGTCGAGATATGGACTAACCTTACCATAGACGTTTTTCAAAATTCTTCAGAGCAATCTTGCTTTTATCTATGAATCCAATTTTTGGACTTAAGAAAAGGTATCAGAATAGTGGAAACGAGAATGAGAGTGCAGAATAGCTGCTTTTTCGAAATGAAAATTTAATGGGATTCTACCGCTGCTTCCGCCAGCAACCATTTGAATATCGGGAACANCTGCTTTTTCGAAATGAAAATTTAATGGGATTCTACCGCTGCTTCCGCCAGCAACCATTTGAATATCGGGAACAGAAACATACAACTTTTAATTCTTAACTTAAATTCAATATTCACAATGTTTAAACTTTTGGCTCTGACAAGATGTAATTTTATTTCAGTAATTTTTGCAAACTGAAATATATTTTGTAGAATTTGGTAGGTAAAGGATAAGTGTTGAGACTTAAATAGTAATTTGTAATGTTCCGTCGGCGTATACTTCTAAACTTCTCAATTTGGTTGATATATTTTACACTTTGAATGGAGAAAGGAATTTATAGCTTGTAAATTTACTCTACATGTTCGGCATCAAGTTGGACTTTGAAATTTATATTTACGCAAAAAGTCAGCAATGATTTTAGACGTCGCAAATTTTCAGTAAAGATCAACAGACCAGAACTTTATTTATATTGCAGTTAAGCTCGTATTTTTTCAATAATTTTGTGTGGTTAATTTATTAGCCATTATTTTTAGGTTTTTAGTTATTCGCAGAGATGACCAATGTCCCATTTGGTTGTAAGTTGAAAGTAATTGAATCCGGTTTGACCCCATACGGAATAGAGCATTTTTTTTGTAAATTGACGCGATTGAAAGTTAAGTTCAGGACCCATCTGTTGCTTCCCATTGATAGTAATCCAGCCATTTGATATTGTCACCTTAATTTCATCTTCCTTGTATCCTGATGCATCAACTTTCCGCTTTAAATTAAAATAAATTTCATATTAGCAAATTATTTTGTAGTGTTTTTCATATAATTTTATATAACATTCCTCCACTTTTTCAAAATTCTGACAGGAACTTGGCATAAATTGGTAAAAATAATGCTAAATTACAATGATACTGTACCAAGAATTTGTTGCACAATTTGTGAAACAAAGTATTCAGTTTGCTTACTATACCACAATATTACCTTACCTGCATATTTTTAAGCGATTAAGTTTCCCATTTCAATTTTGAAGAAAACGGAAAAAGCATGAGATGAATAATATGGAAGACTCTGTAAATTGGCTATTATAAATTTTACCTCAAACTTTCCACCATCACCACCAGAAACCATTTGCCCAGATGTGGATCCCAAACCACCACCAAGTATCTCTNATCTTACCTTCTATTTTTAAGCGATCAAGTTTTCCATGTCAATTTTGAAGAAAACGAAAAAAGCATGAGATGAATAATAATATGGAAGACTCTGTAAATTGGTTATTATAAATTTTACCTCAAACTTTCCACCATCACCACCAGAAACCATTTGCCCAGATGTGGATCCCAAACCACCACCAAGTATCTCTGGTTTAATACTAGATACCCCTTGGACTGTTTTCTGTGTAGATGTCTCTGTGACAGTTTCCGTTGAGTATAGTTTCAGAGTACCATAAGTGGTGAAAGTACATTTGATACTTTCTGCCTTCACACCTTGAGGGATATTGAACTTTTTGAAAAATTGCCGATTTGATGATGACCTCTCTTCGCGAACTGTTTGTGTTCCTTTAATGGTGACAATACTCTTCATTATTTTTACTTGGATTTCTTCTGGCTTGTATTCAGAAACATCCAATTCAACCTAAGAAATCGGAAATGAAACTTAACAGTAACAATTATTATTATATCAAAGCCCCAGGATTTTCAAAGATTATCTTGACACTGTTAGATAATATTTAAATATTGGTTCATGAAAGGAAATTAAAGTAGTATCCTCCAATTTATGAAAATCAAATTTTGATTTTGAAAATTCTATACTGCGGCAAATTAATATTTGAAAATTTTCCAGCTACGACTAGATGATCCAAAAGGTATGACTGCCTGCTGTAATTCTTTTATTATTTTAAGAAAGGTTTAAAATTTTGTTTTTCTTAATACCTCAAATTTTTTTCCACTTGTAACTTGTTTATTGATATCTTCAAATTGGTCCTCTGTGGTTGTGGTTACATTAGATAAATCAAGTTGTGGAGTTACATCCACATTTTCTTTTGGTGCCGGTGGAAGTTCCACAATTGGAGCAGAAATTGTCAAAATTCCATTATCTGGAGTCGAGGTATTTGTAATTGTAATTTGAATGCAGCAAGTAAGTTGAGGGAAAATCGTCGTTGAGTATTTACTAGTCACACCGAAGTCTACATATGAGATGTTCAGGGTGTTAAATGTAGCTATTCGGATCACTTTCTAATACATTCCCTGCAAAATAGTACACTAAAGGCTCAGATGACTCGACAAATCACAAAAGTTACATACAAAATCCCACTACAAGGACACCAAATTTACAACTGCAAAAATGAACTCACAAGAAGATTAACAAATTTAAACCAAACCCAATCCATTATCCAATCTAATTCAGTTGATCTAAATACAGAAATAAAAAGTCAACAAAGAAATTCTGACACCATGTGTTATTCTGAATCTAGTCAACCTCTCAAAGCACTTCATTAGTAAACCAATCTGGTTTGACAAAATGTGTAAAACCTTTAAATGAAAAAAGAATCAGCTCGTACAGTAAATTCTGTAAATTCTGAATATAAGGCTATAAGCCTGTGGAGAACCTATTCTCTTTCAACTTATCATATATTTCTTATCTTCACAACTTATCATCACATATCATATAGAACACTGCAAGGGAACCCAACAACTGACATGAAATCAAAGGAAAGATACCGTCGAGCTTCTTGAACTTACAAGAATTTATAACAAATTCTACAAATAATCTAATAACAAAATACATTCTCACAAGCAAGACACTTCATCTGTACTTTAACTGATTTTGCGGGTATAATTGTATAATCTTGCTTGGGCGAAGGCCATATCAAATAAATAATTTTCAAATTGTCTCAGAATCCCCAATACATTGTATCAGTTAAGGTAATTCTGATTTATAAACTTGGATTTATGAACTATTTACCATCATTAACTTTTATTTATAAACTTTTGGTTTAACTTTTCGTTTATGAACTTTTTTGTTAATGAACTTTTCGTTATGAACTTTTGACGGACACCTACAGCTGCTACACTTCGTTAGCAACTTTTCTTTACCTATACTTAGTCTACTGATGACATTTATTATACGTGTAATTCCCGTATTTCTTATTTTTAACACGTCCATTTCTTCCTAGACTCTTACGTCAACTTTGTGTTGCTTGGAATACATTCCCCTTCCAATTAGAGAAGCTAATTTATCTCTGCGGCAAATTTCACTCATTTGTCCAAATGTCCAATTGTGTCATGAGTTATAGTTTTGGAACACTAGCTTAATTTTTGTATATTTTCACAAGTACTTTACTAACATACTTACTTTGCTGTTCCTGAAGCAGTAAGTAGGCAAGGATATAACTAGAAATCCCATTAACATTTTATACTTAAAAATTTTTCCGACAATTGTGTATTCATCACTACAATTTCTTTTTCAGAGATTGGAGATTTTTGTTTTGAGAATAAGCTATTTAAAGTAATTGTTTTAGTATTTGTAATAAAGATCATTTTTATTATTTAAAAAATTCTATTGTTGTTCCCATTGTTGAATTTATTGAATAGTGTTTTGTTTCCAAACTTAAAGTTAATCTTTGAATACTGACAGTCGAGAGGCAAGTCCTGACTGTTCAGGTTTTTGAGTTTAGAGTATTTGTGGAAAAGATATAAATTTCCAAAGTTTGGTTAAAAATTTAATTTTAAATTCAATTAGATAGTCTTGTTTTGTTTTAAATCAATTAAGATAATTGATAGTGAATTAGTGAAGTTATTGGATTCTGGGAATTTCGTCCAACTAAATTCAAGTAAGTTGGTCGATTTAGACCATAACCTTAACAATACGTTCCTATACCATTACATTGAATCAGAGACTGAGAGACTCAAATTATTAAGGTCTAGAAAATTTTTTTTTATATTTGTCAAAAATTTACAATGGGGCTCTTCCCATTCGCTTCGTATAATAATATTAATATCCCAAATAGTTTATTTTACAAAAATCTAACATACCAAAAATAGTCCATATTTGCTACAAAAATTGAAAAAAATCTGACGGAAATTTAATTTTTGCTCAAATGTTAATTCTCCACGACGTTCTAATGATTGAATTCATTTACACTGTCATGGAGTCTGGTTCTCAAATTATTGAACATGTAGATTTAGATTATGAGTCAACATTAGATTTCCGTTTTCTACTTCTTGCATCGGTACCCGGAAGGAGGTTACGCTTACTATCGAGACCTGTGATCTCTTTTGCTTGCTCATGCGTCTGCGCGTGTACAGACATAAGGTGTGTGAAGAGTTGTTCTCTTCGGACGTATGTTCGGCCACAGAAACTACAAGTTTTGGGTTTGGTTGGTTTTTCAATAAAAACTCTCTCTCCATTTGGAAGAACACGAAAGATGGACGTAGGTTTTGAGCCCACCGATATACGAGCGTCCTCTTTTGATAATTTGTGCACAGACATAAGATGATCCTTGAGTTTGCCCTTGAAGGCATAACCTTTCCCACAGAATTTACAGATGGCGTCGATGATGAACTTCTTGTAGTGCTGTTTACGCATGTGTGTTTTGAGGTGCCCATGGACTTTAAACGCTTTTCCACATTTCTCACATACGAAAGGTGTCACATCAGAATGTGCAGAAGCCATGTGGTCACGCAATCGAGATATTTTAGAATATTTAGAATGGCAAATGGTGCACTCGATATTATTGGTTACTAAACCCATGTGTGTTTTCTCGTGCGTTAATAAATTAGCTGTATACAAAATACAAAATCAGTTCAAATCCATAAATATAATTATAACGTTCTTACATTTTGTTTTGAAAGATTTTGCACATAGAACGCAAAGATATTGAGGCCCCTGCATTGCATGCATATCCTTCACATGCGTGTTGTACGTATATTTTGTCCTCAAGTTCTTATGACATATCTCGCAAGTGTATGGACTAAAGTCCAAGTGGTTACTTCTCATGTGGTAGATGACTGCAGCGTTTGATTTGTATTTTTTACCACACATGGGACAAGGACGAAAGTGGGATTTGATGGGTATAAGTATCTCTTTCCCACTCAGATCGCCATATCCCAAGTCAAGTCCATGAACAGATTCCTGATGCAAAACCCAAGCCTTGTATGAGTCAAAGGAGACTTCTGCGCATTCGTCACACTTGTAGGTTATAGTTGTGAGCAAATCCTTATCCTCATTCGAACATGGTTTCTGAAACGAGAAAAACAATTAATTTTTTGTTTTAAATTTTTTAAGCTTTCCAAACTGTACCCTTGTGAACATGGTAGGGATTTGGACATTCCGATTCCTGTTAGCTCGTGATCTCTTTTTGGTAGTGGATTTCTCATCAGATGATCCATCTGCATTAAAATCACTAACAGCATCTTCATCAGAAGTCCGATCTCCATTAAAATCACTAACAGCATCTTCATCAGAAGTCATCACTTTGGACTCAGATTCAGAATCGGAATCATGTGTTACAATGTTATGGGACCTATGTTCAATATATCTGTATAAGTCCAAATTCACAAATGAAGAAACTATAGTATCGTAATTGTACTATTTGTTCCAAATTCTTTTTTATATCAATTCTCTTTTGCTAGCCAGTATTCACTCGCAAAGTTAACTTTCTCTTCTTTCATGGGAATATTCTTCACGTGATTCTTATGCGAAGGAATTTTTCTACTTTGAATCTCAGAAGTCAAGACTTGTATGACGAAGGAACACTATTAAAACTTCATTTTACCAAAAAATATGTGGAATGCCATCCAGAATAATATCTNTTTTCTACTTTGAATCTCAGAAGTCAAGACTTGTATGACGAAGGAACACTATTAAAACTTCATTTTACCAAAAAATATGTGGAATGCCATCCAGAATAATATCTCTTTAGAATAATTTGCGNACTATTAAAACTTCATTTTACCAAAAAATATGTGGAATGCCATCCAGAATAATATCTCTTTAGAATAATTTGCGCATTTCCAGTAGCTCCTCCTCTTATCTACAACTGCTCATGACTTTCAAAACTTATGCAAATTCAATACTCTAAAACTTTAGGGTAGACTTGTAGAAAGTGTTTTCTTGAACTACTAATATTCTCACCTAATACAGGAGACTTGTATTTAAACTTTCCGCTAACGTCACCATTNTTTCTTGAACTACTAATATTCTCACCTAATACAGGAGACTTGTATTTAAACTTTCCGCTAACGTCACCATTAGGTATGTTGCGGATTGCATATCCGGCAGGCCTGCCGGATATCGGATACATACATTGCTTAATGCCCTTGGCCTAGTCGGGGTAGCAAGATCAGAGTCTAAATAGGGGTCAGGTTTTTAGATATTGAATTTTATGAAACAGGTTACCTTCGAATCAGTTGTTTTCATTCCGGATATCCGATATCCCGCAATCAAAAAACACCGGGTATCCGGCAGGCCTGCCNTCGAATCAGTTGTTTTCATTCCGGATATCCGATATCCCGCAATCAAAAAACACCGGGTATCCGGCAGGCCTGCCAGATATCCGACATCCGACACCCCTGCCGGATATGCTATCCGCCACATCATTAGTATAAGTAGGAAGTTTAAATAATTTTGAATTCAGTTTCTGTCGCAAATAGTGAATTGAATGGAAGACACTGAAATTTGTCAACTAAGTACCGTTTTTCTTCTAGTTTCCATGCCTATGGATAGAGGTGGGTCAGTAGTAATTGATGTCCATGACTGGACACGAGTGGGTCGTAAATTTTTTTGCATTTGTAAACACCTAAGTAACAATTTTAGGGTGCAAATAATCAACAATAACGTCGAAGAACATAAATTTTGACTAACTCGTCTCTCACTACTCCAGAAAAGTGACTATGAAATAAACTTTTGGGTTTTATTAGCCGGCAGTTATGGGATTAAATAAACCAAGGTTTAAAATAGAGGTGTTGCGAAGCTTCGAAAGAAGACTTCGACCGAAGTCTTCGAGATATCGAAGCTTCGATCTTCGAATTTTTTTGGCAATCTTCGACGAAGTCTTCGATCGAAGTTTCGAAGGTTAAATTTCTCAATTTGAGCGTTGTCGACTTACACACGTTTTCATTCATTTCATAAAATGATATCACTCCTTTGTTGTTCTTTGTTTAAAAATTTAGTTAAGCTAAATCCAGCACAAGGAGAAATGCTTCCCTTTCTCCATTATAACTTAAAACGAACTGGTTACTTACAATTAGAAATACTAAAAACTACTTTCCGTTTAGTTTTATTTGTTACATAGAAATAAAACTCTTATTTCTCAATTTACAACGTAATGTTACGTTAGGATCGCTTCCGCTTGTTATTACAATTCGATAGACACCCCACATGCAAATCCTTCGAACCTTCGATCTTCGATTTTGTTTATTGCGTACCCTTCAATCTTCGAGCGAAGGGGAAAAATGCCTTTCGCAACACCTCTAGTTTAAAACAAATGATTAAATCAAAAACACCCTGCGCTTTGACATCAGACGGTAAGAGTGAAAACTTCATTCTGAATAACAAAACATAGCAGGGTGTTTCTTGCTTTTAGTTTAGTAAATGTGAGATAAGCAGCCTTGAAAATGACGCCACTGGAAACGTTTTTCAGAAAATGAAAAATTTAACATTTCGATATTCTCAGAAGGTAACGGGGAAAGCCTAATTTATATTTATTTTAATTCGGGTATAATCAGTTCATTCTAGTACTTTCGTCTAACCAAATTTACTTACTTCACTATCCGCTTGCTTCTTCTGAGTTTATCTTGATTTGTTTCACTTTCGTCTTCCGTCAAAGCCAATGGATCTTTGTCAGAGTCGCAGCT
Source organism: Holacanthella duospinosa (assembly GCA_002738285.1). Taxonomy (NCBI): domain Eukaryota; kingdom Metazoa; phylum Arthropoda; class Collembola; order Poduromorpha; family Neanuridae; genus Holacanthella; species Holacanthella duospinosa. The sequence continues at coordinate 6,643 of NIPM01000456.1, read as the reverse complement.
ATTCAGAGTGTGCATTTTGAGAGTCCCTTCCAACGTTGCAGCTTTTCTNATTCAGAGTGTGCATTTTGAGAGTCCCTTCCAACGTTGCAGCTTTTCTGGTTCTATGGGCACGGTCTGACGCACCTTTTTTAACATTTTTCTCCCGAATCACACTTCGTCCTGTCCTTTTTTTCCTTGCTAACATTGTTTGCATTATGCATTCAGTGGCTGGTTGCAGCAAGAAATTTTCTGTTTCAATTAGTGGTGTAGTTTCTACTCCTCCGAGTACATTTAAATCTGGCTTGAGTTCCTCATTCTCGAACTGAGCCTGCACTGTACTCAACTTTTGTCTGAGAACTTCCACGTACGAGCCAGCAGCAGTAAGGTGAGCGAATTCTGTATGCGCATGAAGTAATCTTTGTAGGATTTCTGCACATAAGGTGCAGAGCTTTAAGAATTTGTAGGGCGTCTCTTTGGTGGTAGTTGCGCTCTCGAATGCTACTTGTAGCCCTTCAGTTACCGATACTCTAACAGAACCAAAAACGAGCATTATTATCAAGTAACATGACTTTGCACAATTTGGCTGTATGTATTCTATTAGAAACATTATCACCAGTGTTGGGAGCTGAAAGGGTAGTTTCCAGTTCAGTTTTTTATCAGTTTCTAAAGAAAGGTTTCCAGTTGAGTTCAGTTGAGTTCAGTAATTTTACATGAAAATTTTTTTTACAGTTCAGTTCAGTCCAGTATTTACCTTAAACCTTTTTGGTCCAGTTCAGTTCAGTTCAATATTTCCTTTAAAACTTTTTTCCAGTTCAGTTCCGTTCAGTATTTGTTAATTTCGAACCTTTCCCAGTTCAGTTCAGTCCAAAATACTGAACTGAACTGGAAAAAAATGGGNAGTTCAGTCCAAAATACTGAACTGAACTGGAAAAAAATGGGTTTGGTTATCAGGCAATATTAAAATTTGAATAATTCGTTTCAAAAGCGTCCAATTAATTCAATAGCTTTAGTTATAAAAGTCAGCTGCCGCATGACTGTATTTTATATGGTGAGTGGCGCAATAATGGTTAGACGAATAGATTGGCCAATTCTAATGATAATTTTATTGCTAGATCCTTTGCGTGAGCTAAAAGTTATTGAATTGATCCTGGCGCTTTGAAACAAAATTTCAGATATTAATATTATCCATGCGGAATATGTAAGAATTTTTCGAGTTTTTTTTTACTCTCCCGCTCCACCTGCCTCGCATATTTTGTCACTTGGGTTTTAAGAATAACTCCTGTTGAGTCCAGTGTTCGGCACCCCAATTACCCATCCCCGTCCCGTTTCCGTCTTTGCTTAAAAAAAGTTTCCCCGTCCCGTCCCCATCTCACTATAAAAGACTTCCCCGTGCCCGTCCTATGAAAAAAAAATTTTATTCCCGTCCCCGTCCCGTCCCCGTCTTTTTCGAAATCAAAATTTCGATTTCGAGCTCCTTGCAATTATAAATTTCGATTTCGATCAGCTTGGGGTACTAAATTTCGATTTTAATTTCAAGTCAAAAAATATATGGAGTTTGATTTTGATTTCGTATTGGCTAGATTTGAATTTCGATTTTGAATTGTAAAAAAAATGAATTTCAATTTCGATTCGGTAGGCAAAGTTGATTTCGGTTTCGATTTTGATTTCTATTTCGAATAGCAAAATGGTTTCGAAAATCGAAATCCAATTTCCATACAAATCGAAATCCAAAACTAGACAATAGAACTAGAAATTCGTACGTTTTAAATCGAACGAAATCGAACCCTATGACTTTTCAGCCTCGAAATCGAAACCAATAACACTGTAAACTTTCNTTCGATTCGGTAGGCAAAGTTGATTTCGGTTTCGATTTTGATTTCTATTTCGAATAGCAAAATGGTTTCGAAAACCGAAATCCAATTTCCATACAAATCGAAATCCAAAACTAGACAATAGAACTAGAAATTCATACCNATACAAATCGAAATCCAAAACTAGACAATAGAACTAGAAATTCATACCTTTTAAATCGAACGAAATCGAACCCTATGACTTTTCAGCCTCGAAATCGAAACCAATAACACTGTAAACTTTCCAAATCAAAATCGAAACGTTTATATTAGTGAGATCTAATAATTGAAATTTCGATTTCCAATGAAGCTAAGTTGGAAGTCTGTGCCTGAATAACACCCGTCTTTAAAAAAAAATGCCTTCACCCGTCCCCGTCTTCCGTAGAAAACAGATTTCTCCGTCCCCGTCTTTCCTAAAAACCGTCGTACCCTTCTTTCATACTAAACATCCTCACTCGTCCCGTCCCCGTCTTTCCCAAATAATAGACTCAACCGTCCCCGTCCCGTCTCCGTCTTTCTCAAAAATTTGACTCACCCGTCACCGTCTTTTCAAAATAANATCGAAACGTTTATATTAGTGAGATCTAATAATTGAAATTTCGATTTCCAATGAAGCTAAGTTGGAAGTCTGTGGCTGAATAACACCCGTCTTTTAAAAAGAAATGCCTTCACCCGTCCCCGCCTTTCGTAGAAAACAGACTTCTCCGTCCCCGTCTTTCGTAAAAACCGTCGTACCCTTCTTTCATACTAAACATCCTCACTCGCCCCGTCCCCGTCTTTCCCAAATAATCGACTCAACCGTCCCCGTCCCGTCTCCGTCTTTCTCAAAAATTTGACTCACCCGTCACCGTCTTTTCAAAATAATCAACTCACCCGTCCCCAGGGTTCGTGATAATTATCGGGCGATAAATATCAACCTTAAAAAAATCAAGATTTTTTGATTTTTTCAAATCAATAAACATGTTGCATATTTCGCATACAAGACTCATTAAAATAAATACCATTCTCTTATCAATTACTTTTATGACTATGGGTGGGCTGTCGTCGGTTTCACTCGTGTCGCTTTTTGAATAATTCTTAAGGGAAAAAATTACAATGTCGTGTTTTGATTCTCTACATAAGAATTAGAATTTATTAGTTGCGTTTTTGATGTTTGTAGAATTATTGCCAAACAAAATACCTAGAGCGAAAGATCCTATCTGGGATCACTTTATTTCCAATAACAAAGAGAATAATAAAGGCTTGTGTGAAAGGTGTGGGGAAATTTTTCTTGGAATAATCGACAGGCTTAAACTCACTTTCTCAGAATTTATACAAAAATACACATATTAACGAAAATAAAATATTTTTTTGATAATTATCAAGAAAATCGGATAATTATCAAAAAATTCGATTTTTTTGATTTTTCGAAAAAATCACGAACTCTGCCCGTCCCCGCCCCCATCTTTCTAAAAAATTCGACTCACCCGTCCCCGTCCCGTACCCGTTTTTTCAAAATAATCCACTCACCCGTCCCCGTCTTTCTCAAAAATTCGACTCACCCGTCCCGTCCCCGTCTTTTGAGAGAAAAAAGGACCCCGTCCCCGTCCAAACCCGTCCAGACGGGGACGGGAAAGACGAGATGCCGAACACTGGTTGAGTTAGCCTCAACACTAGGTGAGAAGCGGAGTGAGGTTAGCTGAAATGGGAGAGTAAAAAAATTCTTACATATTCTGCATGGATAAAACCAACTAATCCTAAATATTAGAAATTTTAAGCAAGTTTTGAAAATTTTGTGTAAAGAACTCCTGAAACCAAATTCTGGAAACAAGTTTCGCTAATTAAAGCAGGTCATCTAAGGTCGCTTAAATTCTAACTAATTAATTTTACTAATGTACAAATTCATTTGAAAGTAATGAAATTGTTTCATTAATAACTTCCATAATGATAATTTCCATTTAAACGTATCTGCCGTCGGTATATACGAAGACACAGAAACATCTAATAACCTGCCTTGGGCCTTCGGTGACGTTATTTATCAAAGTCATCATTACCATTACATGGTTGGGGATGTTATCTAAAGTTGAGTTATCTCAAGTATTAGATACGCCTGCGTGTCAAACTCTTGCGCATGCGACTCACCTGGAGCCACAGATGTTGAAGACAGCAACGAATGAATCTACAGACATGGTTTGGAGGCAGTTACAGCAGCTAGAATCCAGTGGAAGCACACAAAGTGTACTCATATTTTCAGATTATTTAACTAGGTCGGAGAAAAGTACTTTACTCTTATTAGCAGCAGCAGCCTTTTCAATCAGCCTGTATCAACCTATTCCCTCCCAAAAAAACAACCTAACTTACGAACTTAACAAAAAAATCCTAAACACTAGTTAAATAGTAACTTTTAGTAACAATGGGTGTAGAAGTAAAGCGCCGTCCTCTAATTGTAACCATACAAGCAAACCTAAAGTAATCTTAAGGTCCCCTTTTGTGAAAGCTAAAGTTGTCAGTGTTTGTTGTCAGTTTGAAAAAAGTTGGTGCTCTCACGAGCTGTTTGCCCACAACAGATGGGCAAAATAAGTATTTGATCGATAAGGCTATTATGAATTTCAGCGAATCGACGGATTTCTGAAATATCTGCTACATAGATAGAACTAAGCTTTTACAAACAACTAATATTAACTGAAGCAGTTCCCAAACATTACAGTTTATGAAAAATTTATATCGAATTTATGACTTTCTATATAATATTTTTACAAACATTTCAAGTGAAGAAATAAACTTAAAAATTAGTACTAAAAATTTAAAACAAACAAGTTTTGAGAAGTATCAAGCTTCAAAATTGAACAATGTTAAATTTTTAGTTCAAATTTTTTCGAAAATTAGGTTGTTGGAAGTAAAACGTAATATAGTTACGCTATTTGAAACTTAATAACATTTGACTGGAGTAACCCATATTTGTTATGCATGGGTTAACTTCATGGATAGGCATTGAAAGGAATACCCTATTTTTCCTATTCATATTGGTCAAAGGTTACTAACATCAAATAGAAGTTAAAGGTGAAAAGGTATTTTTCATCATTAGGCTTGCAAAAACTTAATGATTATTAGCTTAACAAGTTGTTGCAGTAATAATTCGATTACTTTGCGTTTGAAGTTTTAATTGTAATCACTATGATGTTATTATAATTAATAATTATTATTGTTGTTTAATAATAACAATGATTATAACATCATGTCACATCACAGTTGCCCATCACAGTTGTCACTTGGCATCTTTTTACTGGGGGTAAATGCACTGTTGCATTTATGCAACCGAGGAAAGTCCTTTCACTCCGAGACCTCGACCTTTTTTCCTTTGAGAGTACAGTAAATGATCCAANTATTGCAGTAATAATTCGATTACTTTGCGTTTGAAGTTTTAATTGTAATCACTATGATGTTATTATAATTAATAATAATTATTGTTGTTTAATAATAACAATGATTATAACATCATGTCACATCACAGTTGCCCATCACAGTTGTCACTTGGCATCTTTTTACTGGGGGTAAATGCACTGTTGCATTTATGCAACCGAGGAAAGTCCTTTCACTCCGAGACCTCGACCTTTTTTCCTTTGAGAGTACAGTAAATGATCCAATTCCGCAACCAACACTCATAGGCCAGGTGAGATTAAAGCTCCTCCCAAACACATCTACCGTAACGTTACAGTGAGAAGGCTGTTTTTATTTTAAATAGCTTCTACGCCAACTTTTCAGTTTTTGTGAAACAGTTAACAATCCTTGTTTGTTTGACTTCAGCCCATGACCTACAAACCATGTCAATATCATGAGAAAGAGTGATATGTTTAAAGTTATTTCAATAAAATTGAATAAAGTAAAATTAAATATCGACTGTGATAACTGCCCTCCAAATATTTGAGTTAACACGGTGGTCGCCACCAAGGGAATGTGAGACAGGGCGGAGTAATGCGGTTGNACTGCCCTCCAAATATTTGAGTTAACACGGTCAACATTCCCTTGGTCGCCACCAAGGGAATGTGAGACAGAGCGGAGTAATGTGGTTGCAGAATTGGATCATTTACTTAAGCATATTTTGTTAAGACTGCTTATTCTAAAGCCATATGTTCCATAAGCAGTATTTTCCAGGCTGCTTTTTCCCGGTTGTATATTCCAGGCCGTATATTTGCATGTCGTATTTTCGTAGGCCGTATATTTGCCATTCGGGACATATTGAACTTGAGTTTCCTTTAATCTATTACATGGTTGTTCTAGATCGTTTAAATAATTCTTTCTTCAAAAATAATTCATTGAAAGAACGAAATAGTGCTTAAAGAATGATTCAGTTTTTTTAAGAATTGTTTGACATTCAGTACATAAGGATCATCAAATGAATTTTTCAAGCTACATCAGATTTTTTACATAGACTCTTCAATCAATAAACTATTCTGTTTTGCTTTGCTAACGGATCTACGAAAGAATTAATTGCTTGNTCAGTACATAAGGATCAACAAATGAATTTTTCAAGCCACATCAGATTTCTTACATAGACTCTTCAATCAATAAACTATTCTGTTTTGCTTTGCTAACGGATCTACGAAAGAATTAATTGCTTGTTACTGAAAGTTATAAAATCAATTTTAAATCTAATTTTGAGGTTACATAAATACACAACTCTCTCTATATCCTTTAAAATCANCTAATTTTGAGGTTACATAAATACACAACTCTCTCTATATCCTTTAAAATCAAATCAAATTCTATTCTTTTTAATGAATTGCTGGCTAAAGTTAAAATTATGCGCCATCGAAAAAATTATGCGGTACCAAAAA
>NIPM01000455.1:136246-169349 GCA_002738285.1 Holacanthella duospinosa | reverse complement strand
AGCCATTCTGAGTCTCTTTCCTCTGGATCATCCACAAAAGTATCTTCAGGAATACTTTCAACTCTTTCTTCTTCGATGATTACATCTTCAGCTTCAACTGCTTGTTCTTCAACGATTACATCTTCACCTTCCTCATCTCTTTCAAATATTTGTTCTGCAACATTTTCAGCTTTTGTTTCGGTAACTATTCCAATTTTCTTTTCCAACACGTTTTCAGTTATTTGTTTGTTAACTTTTACAACTTCTGGTTTGATAATTTTTATGAGATTTTTCCTGACCGCGCTTTGTTTAGGAAGTTTTAGTTCGACAACTTTAGTAACTTTCTTTTCCTCTATTTTGGCAACTTTTTGTTTAGGAATTTGTGCAATTGCTTGTGCGCCAACTACTTTAGTGGTGTTCGGCAACTCGTTTGTTTTAGCGGATTGGGGCTGAGTAGTAGGAACCCTATAAAAGAAAAACGTCAAAAAATTTACAAGACCCTTTGAATAGTCGCTAAAAATGGTGACAATCGATAACAAAATTTGAATAATAAAGAATCCAGTCTAGTCTGAAAATAGGTTGGCTAAACTGGGTCGCTGGAATTATTTCAATAATTATAATTTCCTCCAATCCAGAGCGACAGCACTAACTTTGGTAAGCGGCAGACAAATAATTAAAATCAAGTACCCTATACCCTCGTCGATTACCCACCCTCGCTAGTTACTTGTAAATTTAAGCATGCGCAAAAATCAATTCCATAACCCACATTTTGCAGATAATGCAGATAAGTATTCGTAATGGCTTGCTAAAGTGGTTTACAATAAAATTGGCGAACACTACTCTAGCGAACATGTTTTTTTTTTAATACAGATAACCGGCCCTCTAGTATAACCCGTAACAGAAAAATTTATGAGAAAAGCCCGTGGGTAATAGGTTAATTAAATTTCACCAACAATGTGTTAAATAATCAATTATCTAAGCTTAGATATCGTCCATAGAGATGGATCATAGATTTCATTTCATTATACCAAAACGTTCACTATGGCAGAATTGACAGTATACGAACTCTGCTATACTTACGTATTCGGACTCACACCGACTGGACTCTTTGTACTGAACTCTTGTTCATGCCATTCCTCTGCTGAAATACAAAATTAACAACAGAATATAGTTAGTCTATTTCGTACCCTAGGGTCAAATTTTAACTTACATGTAATAGGAAAATAATCAGAACCAACAGCTACAGAGACGACTTCATAAGTTGCCATTGGTTCTGAGGTTTTCATTTGTTTGGAAAGCTGAATGTTGCGAGGCATTGTGTTTAGAGTTTTGTTTTCCTTGAAGTATGCCAATGGAAGTTCCATACTTTTGGTGATAGCATTGTTGTTAATTCCTGTCTGTGTCTCTGCACTGATCATCACCGCATTCCTGCGGGATGTGATCTGTGATGTCTGTTGTGGTAGAACTGATTCTGATTTGAAGTCCCCTCCTCCTCAAGGTATCCTGCCATAGCCCCAGGCAAATACCTCAATTTTTATAGTCTCCTGTGGTGGAATCACTTCCTGAAATAGTAACCTCCTCAAATCATTCATATTTTTACACAGAATTATTTTCAGCAGAAAAACGTGTGGGACCGAATTAGAAATTTTTGGAGCAGGTCAAAAACAAGCATCTAGAAGCCAGATGCAGTTTCTTCCGACACTTTATATGACGTCCAGGGTTCCAAATTTTGTCTTTTTGGACATTGTTACCTTTTGATATGTAACTGACCTGCCTTGTGTCACACATGACCTGAGGTCGGATACTTACTTATCTACTTATTTTTAGCTAGTACACCTACTTATCTGAAACTTTGAATCTTTCCGATTCATGCAATTTGCGGAAGAATGGAATGCCCTTATAAACAAGTATTTTAAGTATTTTTGGTTTTTAGTCATTACAAATTACTTTCGAAAGTATTTTCAAATTTTGAGTAATTAAAAGGTAGTCTGGCAAGTATTTTGGTACATTAAGACATATTCATTCAATTTTCACGATATAGGGCTCTAAATTTGATGGATTTTTAAAGATTATCATTTATTGTTTTATATATAGCCATTAGAGGAATTAGTTCTTCAATGAAGACCTGAATTAAATAAGTATGTATAACTTCTGCGACGTTAAGATTTCCTTCTTATATCTTATAAAAAAGATTATAATACAAAAGCTTGTTTGTGTTTGACAATTTTAATAAAAAAATCAACTACTAACTTTTATGCTACAATATAAATTTAATTATAATTATTAATATTAATAATATTAGAACCTGAATTTATAAAGCGATTAGACGTCAGAAATTTCTATCAATGTTAACCGACGAAAAAATATTGCGTCTATTCTTAATGCGAGTGTACATTTATTATTTTATTTGTTCCAACAATTAATTAATTTCTCGCAGCAAGAATTTTAAGAATTGAAGACATTCATAAATAATACTTTCTGCTGACAACGGATAAGGAGCGGAAGGTTTATGGAATACTCATAGAAAAAAAATATTAAGTAATCCTAATCTTTGACTTGAGTAACATTTTATGAAAATCTAACAAGAAATCATTTTCAGCGATCCCACGGTTAGAAAATGACTTCTTGAAAGATGCATACAAAATTTGTAAATTTTGTGGTACAAAGTTTTTGATACACTTCTATATCCTTTTTATTCATTTTAAGTTCCAAATTTTCATATAATTGGGTTCTGTTTCATTTATTTAATTAAAATTTTAAGATACTTATCAAAAATAAAAAAGAATTGGTAATTTTTTATATACTACTTTTTTATCAGTATTTCATCAAATTTTGACAAGTTTTTAAGTAAGTAAAACGCAGTATTTTAGAAAGTATATATCCGACCTCTCCACATGACTCAAAGTTCGTAAAGTCATGATGACTCTAAGGTGCATGAACGTTGCATCGAATAATCTCATATTGTTCACTTACACTACGTTATAACAAGTGTCTCTCTATCATTATCACCATATTCGTGAGGTTATAATGTTTTCCAAAGTTGTTTTCCATCGTCGTAGTCTTTTGATGATAAAATAGTCATATACCAGTTTCCGTAGTTGCTTCAAACAACACTAGAAATTGTTTATTTGGCAAATTTTATACTCCGGTAAAATTACTGATTTAAAATCGTGCAGCTACGACAAAGGGGTTTAAAAGATTGGATAACCATAACATAACTTCCATAACATTGTGGAAATTGATTACACAAAATATTTGTCAGACAAGAAAGTTAGAATTTATGTCACTGATGTTTTTGTAAAGAAAACATTCTTAATTTTTATAAAATATTTAATTTTGTAACTATACCTTGACCTTGTAACTCCTATTTCTTCTTGCCTGTACCAAGGCAATACGATCTTTCCCTAGAGCTTCAGAAATATCTCTAGGAGACACCGAAAGCATACCCAGAACACTCGTCGCCATTTCTAATGACTTAACAAACCAAATATGAACTCTCAATTTCAGTTCTACAGGTGAATTTCATAGAATGCCTTACTCATGGAAACTATTCGATTCGATATGTTTCAAAATGAGTTTCACTTTCACCTTAATTTTTCTGAGAAAAATTGGAAAGTGGTGTTGAAAATAAAAATCCATATGTTGAATAGAATATGTTGAATTGCTCTGACGACAGGTAAATCAATTAAACTTAAAATTTCGCTCAAAAATATCCCATGCCAAACACCCGGAGTAACCCAAGGCGCTTCATGAAGACCGTTTGTTTGAAAGCTGCGCTTTATAGGGTCTCTTTCTCTTCATTTTGGTGTTTGGCATTCGAGTTTTTTGGGAGACGTTTTGGGGCGTTGTTGTGTTGAAATTTTGTATTGAATTTTCACGGATAAACTTATCAATTTTCTAAAGTTATTACGCTTAATTTGATTCTTTATTTTATGACATTTATTTTTCCAGTTTTTGAGCTCTTAGCTCAATATTTTCAACAGTTTATATAATCTGTCGGTATTCCTGCGCAATACACTTTGAAGCAAATGACTACTTTGGTCCATATAGAAAACGTTTGGAATCTGCTGCTAACGTAAACAAACCATCTCTAATTACAACTACTCGTATCTACAAATCGATCTCCATGAATCGATGTAGAACGATTTGTACGAGAATTTAAACAACTTTTGATGATGCAAGTCCTCCCTATACTTTCTACTGGGCGTGCGTGTAAATTAAGATTCGGATATTGTGATTCGGTAAAATGCTAAAAATGTTGGGTTCGTATAAGTAAAGGAAACGTACACCTCACGGAATGGTGTAAGTGATACCTCAATTGATCAGAAATTTCATGTAGGTTACGAATATGGTGTCCAAATGTTGGCGGTCAAGTCAAATTTTGCAAAAATTTTGCAAATTTGTGGCAAAAAAAAATTTTTTTTTAGGAACTTACGCAATGGTACTCCTCCGGATTTAAGCACGTAAGATGTCAATCGATCACGCAGATTACGAATCTGACATCTAAAATTGGCAGTCAGGTGGAATTTTTGAAAAAAAAATTTCTAAAAATAAATTTGTTTCAAATTTATTTGAATTTTATGGTAATATAGCAATGAGATTGGTAAGCAGGATAGGAAGTGTCAGAAAACTATACTTACTTAGGAAATAGTTGGGCTTTGGAAATTGAAAGTTCATGACATGTGGCGATGGAATTTGATGCAGCTTTTTGAGATTTCTCAACAGTCTGACCCCCGTTTACCTAAGCATCATTTTAATCATGGCGAGCACTAAATGAAAACATGCAAAAACCTTATCCTTTATCCCACTCCACAATTTATAATTTTACTAAACTATAAATACCGACCGTGTTGGGTGTCTTGCAAATATAACTCAACCTTTCCCGGGTTGTAAAATAAAATTTATAGACGATACAAAGGTACCTCAAACTACACAAACATCATTCATTGAAAACAGTCATGACTTCGAAAAATGGTATCACACGTTTGTCCATTTTGCGATTATTCCTTAGTGGACAACGGGAAGGTGTTGCGCTTCAACGGAGGTATATCTGATTGTGAGGGCCATTATGTACATCAGTCCTGCTGCGCCATGCCGGGACCAAATGACACAGGCGTTTCGATGCGCTGTTTGCGACAAATGGGCATCGAAAGTTTTCGTGGCAAGTTATGTTTCTGCTCAACTGGCTGACGAAGTTACAGTGGGATAAGCACCACTGGCAACCGTATTTGCCCAAGACACAGACCCTACCTTGCAACCAGAAATGCCTCCTTCAGTACATCTTGCAGAAAAGGATCCCACAAGTGCTAGTGCCTTCTACTACGTCAGAATTTAAATTCTCTCCTTTCGGCATTCCATATCATCTTTGGTGTCCCGAATGCGGGTTGCCGTTTCCAAGTACGATACGGTAATCAGACCACATGAAAACTCACTACACAGTTGAAAGAAATTGTGCGTTTCCAATGTCAAATTGTACGTCCACATTTAATGGAAATCATAATCTTATAAAAGATTTAAAGAGATTTCATTAATATTCCGCGCAACAGAATACAATCTAGCTATAAAAAGCCCTGGATGGAACCCAGTCAAACAATCGAATTCTTGGGGCGGCATTCAGAGAGTCGTCCACGTCCCCCGGCCTTGCAGACGTCTCCGAAAAAGTATTTATGAACTGTTATTAAATTTCAGTTTGACTTGTTTATAGGTCACTGCAGAGAAAAAGTATGAAAGTAAAAGTTACTCGATTATTTGAGTAGAGTAACTTTTGCAGAGGGCATTTTGCTGGTTGAGGGAATATAAGTGGTCACCTTGACCTCTGACTTCTTGAGGTCACCGCAGAGAAAAAGTTTGTAAGCAAAAGTTACTCGTGTCACTGGATTGAACAACTTTTGTGGAGGTCATTATATCGGTCATATAGGGCATGAAATAAATTTTGTACTTAGAAAAATTTCAAAATGGGGAATCTAATGTTACAAACTTAGAAATTTTCACGGCCCCCTTTAGGTCAAATGCAATCATTCTTGACCTCAGGAGGTCATCACAGAGAAAAATGTCATTAGGAATAGTTGGTCACTGAATGATTCTAGACAACATTTGTAGAGGTCATTTCATCGCTCAAGAGGGACACATAACATGATTGTGAAATTTTTCAATGTTTTTTTTAATTTTCAAAATTTTCAAAAATTTGAACAAGTGATCACAGAGAAAAATTTTATTAGGAAAAGTTGGTCACTGAACTATTCTAAGCAACATTTGAAGAGGTCATTTCATCGCTCAAGAGGGACACATAACATGATTGTGAAATTTTTCGAAGTGGGAAAATATTGGGTCCCCTTTGGTGCAATCCAACGAGTGATTGGCTTTTGCCAATCACCTTAACAAAAAAACAACAAACCAAGCAAATCAACTTTGAAAAAATATAAATTTTTTAGGAAGAGATGAGGAGGAGAACCAGCCAGTCCGAGATGCCAAAAGAGTATGGCGTTTTTAACGCCCCTCCGCCACATGGCGCACTGCTTCCCCTGCCCATCAGGCATGGGCACTTTCTTTCCCACAGTTTTGTTTAGGTTTTGAGGGTTTCTTTGAATTTTTTCAGGATTTCTTAGACTATCTTTAGGCAAATCCATTCAGCATAAACCCCTCCAAGCTAAATTGATCCCTCCACCCCTCCAAACAAAATTGAGTATTTGAACCATCCGCCCTCCATTTCATTTAACATCTACGCTGTCCAACAGCTCCTATTCCGGATCCCACCCCTCCCACAACAAACCCTCCATCCATTCTACACCACCGGACGAAAAGCCGTCAACTAAATACTTCAATGAACAAAGAAAAGTCTGCCCCTCCACTCATCCCTTCATCTCTTCAGATCAACTTCACCCCTCCGCCCCCCACCGAACAGAACTGCTCTCAACCCACCCCTGCCCAACGCCCAAGCATCACCTGTAGCGTCAACAAACAAGATTGGAGCGAAATAATAAAGAATTGTTTCGCACAACATACACAAAAGATTGGTTCGCAAAAGTCTAAACTAAATCCACCTGAAGACAGGTGTTTGGTGTGTGTACCGGATTTATGAGTTTTAACATTAATTTCCTTCCATACCTGAAGAGATGTGGTAGTTGTTCCAGTCCCAGATGCAGACTTCCCAACATAAGTAAACAGTTAGGTTCTGAGAAACATCTTTGGTCTTTACAAACTGAAGTTTGACAAGTTTTTTGTTTAGACCATGTGCGAACGGTAAATCCCCACTGTCATCCCTGCCGGTGTCACTCAATGACATTGGTACTGGAGGATAGATGCCGCAAAAGTATATTCTGGTCAAGGCATTTGTGAGATCAAACTTAATGAGAAACCATATCAAAATCTTACGTACAGCGAAGATGTTTACAAAAAAATGTTACTAATTTAAACTTGCTATACAAAAGGGAATTGGTGTGTACTATACATTTCCACCTCCGAAGGTTCACGGGGGGTGTGCTCAAGCTCCCATGGCTACGGGTATCGATGCGCACCGCAGGAGCTTTCACCGCTATCGTTTAACCCTTACAGTCGAATGGAGAGATTTGAGGTTCCCAATCATAGATGAAACTCGATACGCGGATCGAACAAAGATGGATTGAAATTTCGGTGTATGGTATCGCGGATCGGTATAGAAAGACTTATTAATTGTTCGCTCCGATCGTGGATCGGTATCGAGCGCTTTTTTCTCTATTTGCTCGGATCGTGGATAAGTATCGAAAGGTGTTTTTCTTTGCTGGTTCGAATCGGGGATCGGCACCGAATGATTTGCTGCCTGGTGGCTCAGATTATAGATAGGTATCGGAAGATTTATTACTCTTGGCTAGATATCGATTTGTTTTTGCCTCTTGACTCGGATCGTGGATCGGGATTTAAAATAAGTTTCATCTGTGAGACATGTAGATGAAATTCTATCCACAGATCGAATCGGTTCGAGGACAGGATCGGTATCGACGAAAATTTTATTGGATCAGATCAGTATCGAAAGATAATTCAATCTTTGGCTAAGAATTTGCTCCAATTTTGGATAAAAAATGGCGATAAGAGTCGAAGTAAAAAAAAAAATTTTTTTTTTTAGCGGCAAACAGCTGGTTTATACGGGGACAGGTTATCTCAGGGAGAATACGGTATTTTTAACTACAACATCAAAAATTTTAAGTTAATTTGGTTTTTTTAAATTTGGATTTTCAAAATTTTTTTTGGTCCATAACTAATTATAAAACTCTAGGTATACAATAAATGACGACTTAGTAAAGTTTCAGTAACATCCGAATAGCAAAAGCCCAAAACAAATTTGCTTCCGTGCTAACGCTAAGTACACCTAGCCCGGGGCGGTCGCCTCGGGATAAGTGTACTTAGCGCTCGCACATTCCATGGGAGTTGTAGACTTTACCACCCTGCTGCATGAGGTGGCAATGTATGGTGGGTACATGTTTGGCAATGGTGTACAAGCTTGACTATGAACAATTCGGTAAAAAGAACAAAGCAAGTCTCAAACATTGTCATATGCAGTCTACAGCGCAAGCCCTGGCTGCTTGTACACCATTGCCAAACATGTACCCACCATACATTGCCAGCCAGGGCTTGCGCTGTAGACTGCATATGACAATGTTTGAGACATGCTTTGTTCTTTTTACCGAATTGTTCATAGTCAAAACACTTGATGCAAATTCCAAACCCAACATTGGATTTCGTCGGAAGATACAATCTGTGGGGGTGGGTAGCGTCAGAGGTAGAGTTAATTAATATTAATAAGAATTAAGAAAAGGTAAGTAAATTAATTAAGAACTTTACTTTAAATACTAATTTAAATAACAAAAACAGAATAAAAATAATTAAGAGAGAAAGGGAGAGAGATGCTTCCTTTTCAAGCTCCAAGAGAGCAATGACCTCTTTCTTCTTCATCTTCTTCCTTCTTTCCTAATTCGGACAAATTGTAACCCGTAAACAAATTCGTCTCCATGGCATTCCCACAGATCCCCTCTCCCTGGGTAGATCGTGTCCTCACGATGAGAAGGGAAAGGATTTCAAAGAAAAGAAAATGAAGAAAAAGAAAAAGATGAAAGCTTTATAAATTTAACTCGAATTGCAAAGTAATTTTAATTTTAACTTTTAACGGGGGTTTTCGACAAGGAGACGGGGACTTGCGCCTACGATGTACTTTACGACGACAAGGAAAACGGGAGCGAGACGGCTCCATCACCCAAATCTCTGAGGCAAGTTGGGTGCGAGGTGGTGGTGTTATTTCTCGGAGAAGCCATTCTACTTCTCCTGCTGGTCCCAGAAGCTCTCCCAACACCTCAATTTCCCCGGATGTATCTGGAAAAAAGGACGACCTCGTCTTCCAAGAAATTTTCCACCTTGATTGAATGCAGGTCGATAAGATGAATTTTCATATCCATGTCCATGTTACTGTAAATTATGATTTTAAGGGATATATAAGAAAGTTTCGGTAAATACGATTATAAAGTAAGTATTTGTGTGATTGATAAAGTAATTGAGAAACGGTAAGTCGGTAATTAATCGGAATCAATCGATCTAATTCTGGCTCGGGGTGGACGTGGATTTTGTCTAGGTCTTAGACGATTTTTCCAAGGAGGTTGAATTAACTCTGACTTATTTTTAACAAAACCAATATGATCGTCTATTCTTTTATGTGAAAGCGAAATAATTGTATCCTGATTATTCGAAAAATCATAACACGGTAAGTCGTTTTGTGCTGATAGATTAGGCATCTCATCATTTGAGGATTGAATGGAAGGTGGAGAAGACAAATTTGGTAGATCAGAATCTAAGTCCAAATGTGGAAAGTTATCTAGCTCTAACGAAAAATTTCCATCGGTATTGTCAAAAGTGTGATATAATTTAACATTTTGTATGGAAACAATACGATTTTTTGTCTTTTTAACCCCCGGTAAAGTCACAATTGCTATATTTGTTGGACTAGTATGTTTGATAACTAGAAAAGGATCTTTCCATTTTTCTGCCAACTTAGTAGATAGACCCGGTTTACACGTAAATTTCTTTAACATCACTAGTTGGTCTTTTTCGTAACTAATTGGCTGATGAGTGGAATTAAATAACTGTTGTACATTTTTCTGAGCAACAATTGTATTACGCCGTGCTTCTGCTAAAGCTTCCTGAACACGAGGTACAGAAACACTCTGTTCTTCGTTTTCGTCATTTTNTTTTCGGTTTCGTCATTTTGTAATAAATCTCGTAAAGTCGATAAAAAATTGTCGCATGGTAAATTTGGTTCTCGACCATAGACCAAAAAGTAAGGAGAATGACCAGAAATTCTATGAACTGTCGAATTCATTGCAGAAGCAGCCCGTGGAAGTAGCTGATCCCAATATTTTTGGTTAGCTTGGACACATTTAGCGAGTATACGGTTTACTGTGCCATTAGCTCTTTCGTCAATTCCGTTAGCCTGAGGATGATATGGAGATGTGCGAATCAATTTAATTCCCCGAGTTGTAGCAAAGTGAGAAAATTCCATAGAAGTGAAATGTGTTCCTTGATCGGTAAGGATTTTAATTGGACATCCGTGATGATTGATCAAGTCACGTTCCAGTACTCTAATTGCACACACAGAATCTGCGGAATGGACTGGAGAAACCTCGATATATCGTGTTAAAAGGCAAGTAACGGTAAGTGCATATTGGTTACGTCTTGGTGTCATTGGAAGTGGGCCGATAAAATCAATACCAACTGCTTCAAACGGAAAAAACGGTGGTTCCATTGGATTACTTTGTCCTTTTATAGGAGCGAGGTTATGTAACTGACAAGTAGAACTGCGTAAGAAACGAAGTACATGTTTGTACATGCTAGGCCAGTAGTATCGAGATTTAATTGAATGCCAAGTTTTGAAAAATCCCAAGTGACCACAAGAAGTAACATGAATATCGGTAATTAACTCGTTCCTTATTTTTGTTGGAATAACCAAACGCCACAACCGACCGTATTCGTTAGGATTACTTCGATATAAAATACCCTGTTGAAGTTGATACTCTTCCATATCCCAAGGTTTCTTTAAAGCTTTAACGTTTGAATTGTTTTGTTTAAGAAAATCGATAATTTTTCGGAAACATGGTTCAGTGTATTGTAGTTCCTCTAAATCAACCTCTTGTATAGGACGTAAGTATTCAACCCTAGGAGCATTTAAACCATACAAAGATGCTTCGAAACTCAAATCTATACAACTGTCTGCTGGATCGACGGGAAAACGAGAGAGAACGTCAGCATCTGTGTGTTTTTTATTCGAACGGTGAATAACGGTAAAATCGTATGGTTCCAAACGTAAAGCCCATCTAGCTAATTGGGCATTTGGATCTTTCAAATTTATCAGATGACAGAGGGAATGGTGATCAGTAATGACATCAAAATGTCTACCATAAAGATATGGACGGAATAATCCTACAGCCCAAACAATTGCCAAACATTCCTTCTGTGGAATAGCATAATTTCTTTCAGTAGGAGAAAGACGACGAGAGGCATAAGCAATGACTCTCTCTTTACCATCCTGAGTTTGACAAAGAGTTGCTCCAATTCCATGACCACAAGCATCGGTATGAAGGATAGTCGGGGCGTGTTCGAAAGGATACGCTAACACTGGAGCCGTACAAAGTATTTCCTTAAGGTCATTAAATGCTTTCTCTGCCTCTGAAGTCCAGCTGAATTAAACCCCATTTTTATCAAGATTGTGTAAAGGATTAGCAATTTTAGACAAATCCTTAATGAATCGTCGGTAATACGAACATAGAGCAACAAAAGAACGAATCTCTGAGACATTTTTTGGGAGTTGGAAACTCACGAACTGCACGAATTTTTGCCGGATTTGGAGAAATACCGTCTGCGGAAACAATATGACCCAAGAATTTGAGTTCTGAGTCCCCAAAAGCACACTTTGCAGGTTTTAGTTTCATTGAAGCATGTCTCAACGCTTGTAGATCAAGTTTGAGGCGTTCTAGATGATCCTGAAAATTTTTTCCAAACACGATAATATCGTCGAAATATACTAAACAAACTGACCATTTTAATGAACCCAATGCTGAATCAATAAGCCTCTGGAAAGTAGCAGGTGCATTACAAAGACCAAAAGGCATAACGTTAAATTCGTACAAGCCATCAGGTGTGACAAAAGCGGTTTTAGGTGCATCCCCTGGGTCCATTTCTACTTGATAGTAAGCCTGATCACAATCCATCGTAGAAAAAATTTTTAGCATCCCTTAGACGGTCAAGGGCATCGTCCATGCGTGGTAATAGATAACTATCTCGCCTTGTTAGTAAATTAATCTTTCGGTAATCAACGTAAAATCTCCAAGACCCATCTGGTTTAGAAATTAAAACGACTGGAGAAGACCAAGGAGAATTCGAAGGAGAAACAACACCACTCGTTAACATACGATCAACTGATTTACTAATTTCTTGTCTTTCTACAAATGAAACCCCATAAGGACGTTGTTTAATAGGAGCGGAATTTCCAGTATCAATTTTATGTGTTGTTAATTTTGTTCGCCCAAGTTTCGTAGGATCAGACGTGAAAACATCTTGATATTCGTTAAGGACGGAACAAATTTGAGATTTCTCAATATTTCAAAGATTGGCACCTATTTTGACTTCAGATAAGAATTCTGGTAATATGGTCTCGGTCGAAGTCGTACTCAATAAATTCAATGATGCTGAAGAACCACTAAGTTTCGTCGGTTTAGGAGAATAACTCCTCAAGTGAACATTGAATCATAGATTCATCCGTTACCTCAAAATTTAGAAGAATCTCATGTTGTCTTAATTTAACAGGATGATTACCGATATTTGAAATCCAAGTGTGACCAATTTGATACCATTCTTATAAAATCTCCAATAGCTAAAAGTTTAGAATTTTGAAGTGCATAGGAAGGTGAAACTCTGACTAAGCCTGATATTGAATTATCTATATGAAATTCTACTTTGGAACAAAAATTCGCCGGTACCACGAGACATGAAGATAAGAAAACCCGACTATCCTTTGGAATTATATCCACTGCAGGCGGCTCAGGAAAGGTGGAGGGTAGAATATCCGGTAACTTCACACTACACAAATCCTCAACGTCTGAAATTCCCTGTGTCATGATATCGGAATTAATTGGCCGAATGTCCAAAGAAAGAGAGTCACAACGTAAAGTCGTATGATGGTGACTTAAAAAATCCATACCAATCACAATTTCGTTACTTAGACCCGGTATAACAAAAAAATCCCATTCCAATTCGAAACAATTTAAGATAAAACGAAGTCGAACCACCTTATTAATTGATTTAGTTTGTGATTGACCAATAGAAAGTCGGACAAGAAAAGGTGTAGCGGATTTCTCGGTAATAATATTAGCATTAATTAACGGTAATAAATTTGGGTTTATCGCTCAAATCGAGGCACCCGTATCGATAAGAGATTTGATTTCCTTAGAATCAGTTTTATAGAATGATGGAACAAATTTTTAGAAACAGAAATAACTTCTACATTAGAAGTGTTTAACAACGTACCCAATTCTTGAATTTCGTTTTGCTGAGAATAATCATTATTGGCGACAGAAATATCCTTATTCATAATTTCGGCAGAATTATCTAACAATATTCGGCAAATGTTCGGCAGAATGGAGGGAAATCATCGTTCGAAGTTTGAGAAGACTTATTACTAAATTTCGGCAAATCGGCAAAAACGCAAGCAGGTGAAGACTTATTACTAATTTTCGGCAGAACGGCAGAAACGCAAACATCCCATGATGTTTGAGAAGACTTATTAATATTTTTCGGCAAATCGGCAAAAACGCAAACATGAGAAGACTTATTACTAATTTTCGGTAATTCGGCAGAAACTCAAACAGCAGAACACTTATTACTAATTTTTGGTAATTCGGCAGAAACCGAAACAGAAGAAGACTTATTAATAATTTTCGGCAGAACGGCAGAAACGCAAACAGGAGATTCAGAAGCCTGAATTGCGGCGTCTAATTTGGCATCCTTAACTAAACGACAAAGTGAACGAATTAACGAATTGGCATCGAAACAAGAACTACAACGAGACGGCAAATCTGTGCATTCGACGAATTCGGCTGATTTTGGAACTATATCTAATGTACTATTATTTACGATAGGAGAGGCAGAAGTCTGATGGTCTTGTAACACCAGACTCTTTAGTTTTCCGATAATTTAGGGACGTTAGGATTGGGTCGTTGGTTAGTATTGTTTTGATACGGTCGTTGATCAAACTGTGGTGGTGGACAATGATAGGCGTATCCTTGTTGAGAATACGAGTTATTCGGCTGTGAATACTATTGAGAATATTTTATCTGTCGAGGAGTGAAATTTTGAACCGATTGATCAGAATTTTGTCTAAAGCCTTGTTGTTGTGAGTTTTGGAATCTCTGTCTTGATCCCTGGAATCCCGAGTTCCAATTACCCATTGAATTACGCCGGTATCCTCCCGAGAAATCTTGGTGGTTCTTATTATCCGGTCGTTTTTTACAATATCTAATTACATGACCCGTTTCGTGACAATAATGACAGATAGGTTCATTAGTTGGAGATCGAGAATACATAGGAGCCACAGGATTATGAAAAGGCGGAACCTGTGAGCGAAAATTTGTTTCTTGTCCAAATTGTTGTGTCTCCATAGACATCACAGCAGGTGGGACAAAAGAAGTGACTTTAGGTTTCGATATGGATAAATCCCGTGAATAAACTTCTCCGTATTTACGTAAGCAAATCAGAAAATCAACAGGAGATAGGATATTTGTGAGAGCACAAGCCTTTTGAAATTCAGGAGGAGTAGCTGAAATAAGTCATTGAACCTTCTGACCTTCTGACAAATGAAGATTAAAATTTCTAAGCAAATTCAATTTTTCCGTTACAAACGTTTCAGGATTATCGCCAAATTTGAAAATCAAATTTCGATTTTTTTGACGATATTGTGGCACGGTGTCGATTTTCCCTTTTTATTATTAAAGTTTATTTTTTAAATTGTCTGTCCGATGGGGTTCGTCTTTTTCCTAATTAATTATTATTATTTAACCCTTTCGGGTTTATTCCGTGTGGGAAAGATTCTGTATGTTGGGACTGGGCTCGGATTACCTCATTTATCTCATCTTCCGAGATAAATCCAACTTTCCAGATGTAATGTCTGGTTGCCAGATGTTTCCGAGATCTGGATCTTTGGATGTTCCGCGGATCTCAGATGATCTGCGGGTGATATAGATCCTGAGTGATCTACGGATCTCACAGACTTGAGATGATCTGCGGATCACATAGAACCAGGATGATCTGCGGGTCGTCCAGATCCGGGGTGTTCTGCGGGTAGCACAGATCTGGGATGATCTCCGGATCACAATGATCCGGGATGATCCGCGCGTAGTGCAGATCTGGGATGATCTGCGGATCACAATGATCCGCGGATCACAATGATCTGCGGATCACGATGATCCGGAATGATCTGCGGGTAGTACAGATCTGGGATGATCCGGGATGATCTGCGGTTCACGCAGATATAGGATGATCTGCGGATCACACAGATCTTAGGCGCTCAGCGGGTTGGATCGATCTATTACAATAGGGACTATGGGTACCGGACCCGTTCAGATTCTGGATCTAGTTATCGGACTCGTCCCAAACTTTGGGACAGTTACTACTCTACTCCAAGGTCTAGTACTGTAGTCCGAACTCTCCGGTGGGGGATGCGATAATCCTGAAGGGAATATCGAAATTGGTTCTCCAGACTGTGAGAATTCTTTTTCCTGTCTCTGGGGAAGTTGAACAATAGCTTTAATCGGGGGACTCCTATTGTCCTGATCTACGGGGGATCCGGAATCCACTCTTTCAGAGATCCCTGGAACTTCCCGATCCGCGGGTGAACTGTGTTCTCCCCGGATACTCTGGGATCTCCGGATCACTTGATCCGCGGGTGAACCAGGTTCTCTCCGGATACTCTGGGATCTCCGGATCACTTGATCCGCGGGTGAACCAGGTTCTCTCCGGACTCTCTAGGATCTCCTGACTACTCGATCCGCGGGGGAACTATGATCTCCCCGGACTCTCTGGGCTTCTTCTGTTCAACTAAACCAAGTCTAAGGAACTTACTGGTGGACCGAAATCCACGTCTTCCCGATACCTTGAGGTCGGGTTGCACTCTCCCGTTCTGGGGGATTCCGTGGGGGATCAATGAAGTATTGGGTCCCGATGTCCCGAGTGTGACCGGAACGTCCGGGCCTCTGCTTCCTAACTCCAAAGGCTCCGTCCAGCCCAGCCACACCGGAGGTATCGGAGACCGAGATTACCGAAGATAATGTGTGATGTCAAGGGTAACTCGAAGAACTAGGGTCGCTCGCTGAGATGGAGTTTTGCCACGCGGGACTTCTGACCCTGAGCAGGGATGGAGCCCTGCCGAGTCCACGGCCTCAGAATAGATGGAGAACCCTTGACACTACACACACACTTACTGTTCCGACGGGAAAAACCTTTCTCTCTCTCTCCTTCTCCCAACGGACCGAATTGACACCAACTAACCCAACATTAACACAATGAAATAAACTCCAACTTCTCTCACACGATGTCAATACAGAATTAGTTAAAGATTTATTATTTCATTAACGACAAGAACAATAAAGAAACAACTATTAGAAACAAAGTGGAATGAACTTCTCTGACGAGAGACAAAAACAGACTGCACCCCTCCCTCCTTCTCGAACGAGAGACAAAAACGTAATGGCCACCTTTCTTCACCAGTAGAAAAATATACAGTACTGTTTGCTTGTAAGGTGGCCAGTTTTTTAAAGTTTTTTTTTTGTTTTTCGTTTTTTTTTGTTGTTTGGTTTTTAAGGTTTGTTTTTTGTTCTTGGTTTATTTTTTAGGTTTTTTAGGTTTGAAGATATGCCAGATTTTAAGATTTGTTTTTAATTTTTTAAGGTTTTTTTTAGGGTTTTTTTTTAACTTTAATATAATAGTTTTAAGCACTATTGCTCATTCATACATCTCATCCACCAAACAAAACCCCGGAGCCGCTGCTATCATTGCCGAAACAAAGAAGATCAAAAAATACAGTTACATACCGGAGAACAAATTCCTTTTCGTGCCAATTGCAGTCGAGACAAGTGGAGTTTGGCGACCCAAAGGATTGAACCTGATAAAGAAAGTCGGCAACCTAATTCAAATTGCTACTGGTGAACCACGCTCTACCTCTTTTTTGATTCAGCGCATTAGTCTAGCCTTACAACGAGGGAACGCAGCCTCTTTACTGGGAACGTTACCTAAAGGAAAACAGTTGGATGAAATATTTTTTCTTTAATTATTATTGTACCTATACTCCCTATCAGTTTTAATTTTTTTATTGTTTTTCTTTTATTACTTGAGAATTAAAGTATTTGTAGTTTAATATGTTTTTCTTTATGTTTTTTTTTTATGTTTTCTTTGGGTTTTCTTAGGTTTGAAGGTATGCTACTAAAAACCCTAAAAAAGAAACTTTAAAAGAGAATAAATAAAAACCTATAAAAAATATTAAAAAAAACCTTAAAAAAACCTAAAATAAAACCAAAAATAGACTTTAAAAATTGGCACACCTTAAAACCTAAGAAATCTTCAAAAACCTAAAAAAAAATGCTGAAAAAACAAACCTAAGAAAAAACTAAAAAAAACTAAAATTATAAAAACGAACCTAAAAAAACAAACTAATCTTTAAAACACTTTCTACCATATAGAAGCAAACTGTACTGAATATTTTCCGATTGGTTCGGTGGCTGGGGCTGGGGTTCGGATTCGGGTATCTTGACTCTGGTATGGAAGAAAGAAAGAATCTCAAATTTCTGATAAAAAAAATTTCACTGAAATTTCGCTAGTAGTAATTTTCTAAAATGTCAAAAGAGCGATTTAGAAGTGCTGCATGTTCCTGTAATCTCAAGTGAGTCATACATCACAAATTGCTTCAACTCAACTATGAGTACCAGATTAAATTAAACTTACTTACTTTCCTTTAAAGAAAGTTCTTAAAACTAAAATCTGCGGTATTCATCAAAACGTAATTCTGACGCATGAATGCAAATCCTGGGGCTGAGACCTTTCGATAGATACCCCACTTACATAGTATGAGATATTCTGACGAATATTCGGCCGAATATTTGTTATTCGTTTGTAGAACGAAGCGAAGCTTCGTTATTTGTTTTTGGGCCGAATACCGGTATTCGTTACATCCCTAGTTCAAACTGACTTGGAATATAATTTTGGCGAGGACGCGATCTTTCCAGAGCGCCCGGGAGACATCTCAATACAGTACCTCCAACACTCAAATTCAAACAATTATTTTTATTCGCAAACCTCGTTCATTTCTTTGAATTCCCCGTTATAACCCTTGTATTCCCCGATAAATTTTTTAATTTTCATTTAACTTAAAGTAAATTTGATTTTATTAAAAACTAATTTTCACGTTTGTTATATTGGCATTTTTTATCATTTCCAAATTTTTTTATTACCATTGTGAGGTCACAATGTTCCCGAGAGGAGGGGGGGGGGGGTAATGTGGGAGTTGCACTCGAATCTTCCCGGGATGGAAGATTCGAGAGAGTTGTTGTCTGTGGCGTGGTTGTGTGGTGCGTGTGAAGAGTCTGGCCTTGAGGCAGACTCATTCCAACTCAAGATCCTGGACTGGTCGGTGCCTCTTCTCCTCTCATCATTTTCATCATTTTCATTATTATTATTATTCTTATTTTTATTAAAGTTTAAAAATTAATATAATAATTAAACATTCAATTGTGGCTTCCGGTTGGGTCATCATTGAGAGGTTGAGAACTTGAGTGTCAACCTTGGTACCTGAAGAGTCCAGAGCGGTTGTCCCTGTGCAAGGATGATTAGGAAATGGTTGGATGTGTAAATTTGGTTGTTTCGGTACTTCTATAATTTTTACTACTTCTATTGTTTTCGATAGCTTTGATTGAATTTTGTCGAGAGAAGACTTTAACTTCATCTCACTCGGACCCTGCACAAGCTGTGATCTACCAATCAAAATCAGAAAATTTTCACTAGGGATAGCTGGATTAATGAACTCTGCATTTGTTTAACGAATCATGCCGCGATACCCTACCCAAAAGTACCAGTGTATAAACCTTAATTTTAATGTGAGTTAAATTTCATGACATAAAATCGCATAAATTGAAATATTTAGTACATAATTTCAAAATTTTACGGCATATTTTCGCTTGAAAAATATAATATTTTTGGTCGTGTTTGCTTATTAGTTATAACAAATTCTGACTTACTTAGATACAAGGGTTGTTAAGCATCCAACATCACCACTATGTTGTGATTCTGAACAAGCAACTATAGGGTGTTTCTGGAGGAGGAACGGACTCAAAGACACAAGTCCAAATGCAATAGCAAAAGTCCACAAAAGTACTTTACAAATTCAACATTTAAAATGATTTTAACAATGAGACTGAAATTATGTTTCATACCCCCAGAATTAAACGTCGGTTGAAAAGGAACAATACACATTTGAAGTACTCCTCGATCGACCGGTAGTGGAAATGAACACTTTGCATCTATCAAAAAATTATAGAAACAAAAGACACAGAAAATCGTTCTTTTCATTACACTCTCTTAGAAAAAGCCTTTCGTCTGCATTCTCACACATGATTAAACCATAGCGACAGCCAAAGGAAACTCCAGCTTTTATCTAGAATACAAAATGAAAACAATCAATGAGTCCTACACTCTCATTTTGATTCGTTGTCTTACAGCTTCTCCGCATGCGGCAATGTCGAGGCAATTGACAAAGAATACGATGAGCACGTGGAGTAGAATTATAAATGAGCTCATAAAGCGATGCGCTGGTGGGTCCACATACTAAGAATAAGAAGAAAAAAACCAAAAGTCAATGACATTTGGTTGACATGAAATATTTTGTTCTTAGCCTTATCCTATCTCCACTGAAGCCAATAGTACTTGCTACATATGTTTGATTGAAACTAACTTCACCATAATGAACGAGTAAATAAGTGAATACCATGTAGATCAACAGTGAGATCTCAATTGCCTGAAATAAATTAAAACTAAACAACTTATAAAGTTAGTTGACATTGTAAGCTATTACAAGACGATTTTCGAAACTTGATATTAATTTTAAAAGTTACTTCTCTAAGCTAAGACCGAATATATTGAGTCAAAGCTCAAATTGATCATTCCGACCCTAACACAAAAATTGATTTTTCTAATACTGTCATGTTTCCCTTTGTGAGAAGATAAATGTGGATAGGGACTTTGAAAATGTGTTCGGTATGTCTCACAAAGGATGACACTATAAGATGCTCATTGAATAATTTATCAAGTGGTAGCACAGTCAAATACCTCACTAGTTTTTGATCCTTTGGCACCAAATGACTAACTAAATTAGCAAATTTAATTAAATCAAGGATTGGAAATTTTAAGATTACTACGTCTACATGGTTAAATTGATTACATCATAATAAATGAATATCCTCAAATGTTTGTTCTCTTACTCATGTCAAATCGAAGAGCGAATCCTAAGTTCCAACATTTTAAAACATTTTCCAGGACTTTTGAGTAGATGACGAGGAAGAGGAGGTCCTGTTTGGCAGCATTGACATTGTATACATGGTAAAAAACACCCAAAACTCTTTCCCAGAAGTAATTTCGAGAAAATCTAATAAATGGGAAGGACCCTCTGAGTATAACACACCCAATGATTCCTGAAGCACCATATGGCGACGGCGAGACATCCGCAAGCAGGAGACAAATGAACAACAATATCAATGTACATACGATAAATGCACAGGACCAGGCAAGAATGCGCATGTTGAGGCCATGTGTAGGCATGTATTGTAGCTCTGCACACTAAAAAAAATATGAATAAATTAGGCATAATAACGTCTCAGCACAGAGAGTAGTTTTTCATTTCATTCTTTATGTAAGAGTAAAGTGGTCGTTATGGGTATTTTGTTGAGATGACCTTACTTGGAGAAAATTAGAATGCAACTGATACTTTTAATTTGTAACTAAGTTTTGGTGCACAAATAAGTTTTAGTACATAAGTAGTTATGATTCATAAGTGTTAGTCACGTAGATGACTCAAGGGTTCAAAAATTCCTTAAGTCTCAAGCCAAGAATTATTATTAACCAACAAAGGGTTCACAAAGTTCAGCATGCTTTGAACTCGTGATTGTAACATGTTCTCATACCTTCCCTCAATCTCGAGTTGCTAAAATGGCATCCAAGGGGATAGCTCCAGGTTCTTCTTAATGGGGGGCGATGACTGGCACCTGAGTTTTTCTATCTCGAGTGAAATAATATATCATCAATCCAATCATGAGAATGATTACTATTGTGACAGTCAAAGTTGACCAAGTCATTGGATGTTCAATCAGAGGTCGGTCCATGGGCTCCGATTTGGTTTGTCTCATTTGTTTTTTGAATAGCAAGCCGGTGAGGTTGACTTTTGGCCGGAGATGCCAATTGGTCTTCATTGTGAAGAGTGGATCTACTTTCTCCTGCTGTTCGATGTTGACCATGGTGGCTGCGTATTCGACTTCATTGATTTGAAAACTTGCTGTCATTGGTAGAACGAATACTTCCATTGGACAGGGTTGAGTCTTTTCATCGAAGGTAAGCATGCTTCAAGGGCAGTAAACGTGGTTTACTCCGTAGTGTGGTTTAACTTGAATGAAGTCTCGTTCATCTGATGAATATGACGATTCACATTTGTCCACTGAAAAATGCTTTGTGTCTTCGGTTAGATTTGACTGAGGGAGGCATACCTGTTCAGGTAGGAATATCATATCGTAGGAGGAGTGGTGACGTTTGTTGATGGCTGTATTGCATCCTATTTCGGAAGACACAATTGCATTTCTAGGACCTGAATAAGTCACAGTGCACATCTCGTTTTGTCCTTTCACCATTAACTCGAATGGGTCTACTTCTACCAGCTTTAGAATATTATTGAGTAGTGGTACATCAAAATCCAGATAGAGATTTTTGCCATCTTCCGTCGTGTGACAGGCCTTCGCTGTAGCCAAAGAGATCGGACAATCGTCAGCACACGGTAACGTGAGGTTGAAGTAATCTAAGAATGGTGGATAGATTCTTCCTTTCTTCATTTCTCGATTTGCTTCAGTGACGATAAGCTTTGCAAGCATCTAGCGAGTGGTGATGTACGAAATTAGGAAGCTAGAGGTTACAGATTTAGCTTTTAATTCCTGGAAGTCTGTCTCGTGATCTTCCATTCTTGTAACTACGTTTCTGATATCAGTTTGGAGGTTTATTATTTCTTCTTCAGCAAAATTCAATCTCTGAGTCATCTCTTCAGCTTTCTTTGTTTGTTGAGAGACGACTTCATCCAGTGAGGAAATTCTGACGGCGTTTATTGAGGCAACAGTTGTCGCTGCTACTCCAATTGATGCGATAATTGTGGTCACAATAATCCCAATGGTGAGCGAGATAATGAATCGCTTTGATCTCATGAGAAGTGTCCGGTCACTTCTAGGTGGACACATTATTTGCAGTTCCTTTACATAAATATCTTGATACATCTTTCCGCAGTGGTCTTTCACTTCCGAATACAAATCCTAGTGAACTCCGTCGGTCGTTATTAGTTCACACGCATTTACAAACTTTATCGTCAGCATATCTCTGTAGTTACCCCTTGTGATTGCTGGATTGCTCTGACCACAAAACAGGTGATCCAGTCTGGAACGAGAAACTTTGACCATTTCCAAAGAGAAGTATCATTGTGATAAGCATCAAGGGGAGAGTCATGAATCTTCTTCGGCTTGACTGCTTCTGTTTTGGCTTGACCTCTTCAATGATTTTTTCGGCTGAATCATCCATTCTTAGCTGTTTACTCATTTTTTAAACCCCGTGTTCCCCAAGGACTTAGTAAAAATCTCGGCTAACTGTTTTGCCGAGGGCACATAGCTGACGGATAATCGTCCTTCCTCAATGAGGTTCCTGGTAAAATGGAAGCGCACATCAATGTGCTTTGAACGCTTATGCTGTTCTGGATTGTGAGCGAGTCGAATTGTGCTCTGATTGTCAACTAGTATGGCTGTTGGATCTGGTTGTTGAATCCCTAATTCTTCTGCGAACCTTCTTAGCCAAACAGCTTCTTTGGCACCAGACGCCAAGGCCACGTACTCCGCTTCTGTTGAAGAAAGAGTGACGATTGGCTGCTTATTGCTGGACCAACTGACTTCCAAGGTAAAAGGCGATTCCGGTGGTTGATTTTCTGCCTTGGCGATCACCTGCGTAGTCAGCATCAGTATATCCAGTCAATATCTGTGAAGAATTCTGACCAAACTTCAATCCGAATGTTTTAGTTCCGCTGAGGTAGCGAACAATTCCTTTTGTGACTTTCCAGTGTGTATCACTATAGCTGGAACAGAATTGGGCCATTTTGGAAACAGCGTATGCGATATCTGGTCTTGTTGTGCGGGCCAAGAACAGAAGGGATCCAATGATTTCGCGATAAGGAAGACTAGATTCGCAGACTTCCGCTTGAACCAGATCTTATTGTGGTTGAATAAGGACTGATGTTGGGTTACAGTCAGTCATATTAAAATTTTTCAAAACCGTTTCAATTAGATTTTTCTGAGTGAGGAACAGCGGTCCCTTTTTCTGATCTAGTTCAATTTGCATCCCAAGAAAAGTTGACGGCTCCTTTATTGTAATTTCTTTGCCAATTTTTTTTTCTTTCTTTTCTTTTCTTTGAAAGCTTTGCCAATTTTTGATAACACCGACATCACAATCTTTTCTTTTGACGATAACACCAACCCATCGCCTACATATAAAAGAACAAAAACTTTAATTCCTTGCATTTGACCAACGTAGACACTAGAATCACTTTTGCATGGAATGAGCTTTAATTCTTTTAATAAGGACGTGAAGGTGTTGTTCCAACACCTTGGAGCTTGTTTCAACCCATACAAGCTCTTTTTTAAAAGACAAACGTATCCATGTGGAACAGGTAGTCCTTGCGGAGGTCTCATATGAATTACTTCATCCAACTTTCCATGAAGGAAAGCAATTTTTACGTCAAACTGTTTGATACTTAATCCTTGTACTGATGCCATAGCTAAAATAAGTCGAATTGACTCATACCTACACACTGGCGCATAAGTTTCAGTGTAGTCAATCCCATACCGCTGATTAAACCCTCTTATGACAAGTCGAGCCTTATGTCGTTCCAGACTCCCATCAGTATTGTACTTAGTCTTGAAGACCCAACGGCTGCCAAGAACTTTTGTTCCTTTCGATAGCTTTACCAACTCCCAAGTGCCATTTTCTTCGTGGTTGGTGAGTTCTGATTCGATAGCTTTCTTCCAGAGATCGGCATCTGTAGATGAGAAAGCCTCTTGATAGCTTCTAGGTTCTTCAATTAATTGAATCATGTTCGCTTGATAGCGGTCTGGCACCCGAAGACTGAAACGGTTTCTTAACTTACGGGCAGGAAGTTTGATTGTGGTTTCACCTTTAGCTGGAATTTTGACCTTGTACGTCCCATCTCTATTCTTGATCAAAACAAGTACGTTTCTTTGTGTTGATGAGTGCAATTGATCACTGTTATCAGTCTGTGTTTCTTCAGCCTCACTTGCTTTCTCTTCAACATTATCATCATCTTCTTCAATAGTTGAGAAATTGTCTTCCTCTTCTTCTTCTTTGACATCAGATTTGTTTTCTATCTTCATCTCAGCAATTTGAGAGGTATTGCAAGCTAAACTCTCTTCTGCTTGATTAGCAAATCGTACATTTCTAGCAAAAATAATTGCACCTTCTTTATTGTCATAAAGACGATATTTTCGAGAGTTGTTATGGTAGCCTACCAGAATTAATCTTTTTGCTTTTGGGTCCCACACACGGCGACGCTCCTTTGGAATTTGAGCGAATGCATTGCTGCCAAACACTCGAATGTTTGACAGATCAGGCTTGCTTCCACAGATTCGCTCGAAAGCTGTTGTTTCTGGTGTTTGTTTATTTAAGAGGCGGTTGTGGATGTAGACTGAGTGGGCGATCGCCTCAGCCCACATTGATTCGGGTAGTTCGGAATCCCATAGCATTGCACGGGCAGTGTCCTTAAGCGTCCTCATTTCTCTTTCGATGCTTCCATTTGTCTCATGACAATATGGGGCAGTAGTTTTTGTGAACGATCCCCATTTTGTTAAGAAAGGTCGTGAGAGGCGCATTGACAAACTCTGTGCTGTTGTCTGTCGTTACTGATTTGACTCGGTTTCCAGTTTGTGTTTCTATGAATTGAATAAAATGTTGAATCTTTGAAGCAACTTCATCTTTAGATTTGATGAAGTATGCGGAGCGGAAACTAGTGGCTTCATCCTTTACCAATAGAAAGTATCTAGACCCTGCAAGAGATTCTTCGGGCATTCTTCCAGAAAGATCTGCATGAATGGATTCAGCTACTTTCAGATTATTTTTCTTTTCTGCAACCGGAAACGGTTTGCGGGTTTCTTTTCCCATGTGACACGCATCACACGAAAAATCACCTTCAAGCTCTTTTGGATTGATACCTGAAGCCGCGTTCGATTTAATGGTTTTTCTGATGTATTGAATATTGACATGAGCCAAGCGTTCATGCCAAAGTTTTGCCGAATTGTGACGAATTGGTCGAGCCGAGGTTTTTACTGAGCGAAAGTTACGGTCATAAAATTCTGCTACAGGTCTCGGGTTCCCTTCTTTGTCATAGTAAAAAGTTCATTTTTTTATTACGNTACGGTCATAAAATTCTGCTACAGGTCTCGGGTTCCCTTCTTTGTCATAGTAAAAAGTTCATTTTTTTATTACGTATAATTTCATACCCTTTTGTTGCCATTACCACCTCGGAGAACAGGTTGACGGCTCCAGGGATGAACAGGACATCGCTAAGGGTACATCTTTGCCATTCGTCGCCAATCAATGCTTCCAGACGTACGGTACCCATTCCTATTGTCGATGCGTTTTTCTCATCCGTTTGAGACACCACTCTTGGTTCTGGGAATGGAGTGTAGTTTTCAAACCACTGACTGTTTCCAGTCATATGGTGTGTGGCTTCAGAGTCACTGATCCACTTCTGATTTGAATTCTCCAAATTATTTTTGTAGCTCATCATGAAGGCATGTTCTGAGTGGTCTAACTTTCCCTTTCTTCCATTGTTTCTATTCTGGGAACTTTCTCCTTTTGAAGAATACGAGTTATGTGGCCTAGTTGCTGAGGATCCAGAATACGCTGGTCTACCATGGTAATTCTTTTGGCGTTGTTCTCCATACTGTTCTCTGTCATTTTTGGGGGCACGACACTCGGCCTTCCAGTGGCCTCTTTTTCCACAATTTCTACAATTTGTCTTCTTTTTTAAATCAGAAATTGAGCTTCCATTTCCTAATTTATGGTTGTATTCTGATCTCACGTATTTCTACTGACTTGTACTTGGTTGATTTGCGCTTGCGGAGTATGCCACAGCACCAGTCCCCTTTGTTTTTTCTTTTTGTTCCTGATGATTATGAATTCTCTCTAGTTACTCTTTTCGAAGTCTAGCGAGAAGGCCTGTCATTGATTGTGAGTTGTCCGGTACGCTGTCCCAGGCCTTTTTGAACGCCTTGTACGGATCGTCAGGTAGAGAAGAGGCAATCTTTGTAACGATAGTGGATTCATCCATTAGAACTCCCATTTCTGTGAGTGAGTGTGCCAGCTCTTCAATTTCTCTATATGCAGTCAATACAGAATCTTTACGTCGAATTCGATAGTTGAAGAAGGATGCCATGGTGTGCTGTTTGTTTAACTCGCTAGCATCAGAGTTGATTGTTTTTAGACGTTCAAAGATATCCTTTGATGTCTTACAACTGTACACATGAGTGGTTTGGCTTCTGCTCAACGTTGGGACAATAATAGCTTGAGCTTGGTAGTCCTTCTTATCCCATGCTGCCAGTTCCGCTGATGAACCATTTGGAGGCCTTGGTGTTGTTCCATCCACCATATCTCAGAGCTCGTCGGCCCTGAGTACAAGCGTAATTTGGAGCCTCCAATGATAATAATTGCTGTCATCAAGTTTCACGATGTGGCGCATGTCAATTGTTTTGTTCATACTGACTATTGTCCAGAATGTTCAACTTTTCAACTTGGATTACGATACTAGCGGCAGAGTTTCACTAATGTTTTGCCCAGGAATAACTCACAGCAGAGTTTCACTGTTGTTCTGCCTAGGAAATACTCACGGCGGAGTTTCACTATTGTTCTGCTTAGGAAATACTCACGGCAGAGTGTCACTATTGTTCTTCCAAGAAAATACTCACGGCGGAGTTTCACTATTGTTCTGCCTAGGAAATACTCACGGCGGAGTTTCACTATTGTTCTGCCTAGCAAATACTCACGGTGGAGTTTCACTATTGTTCTGCTTAGGAAATACTCATGGCGGAGTTTCACTATTGTTCTGCCTAAATTATTAACCTTTTGACCTGTCACCTAGTTGTGTAGTCCTGATTCACAAGGCCTTTAGCCGCCGTTGCCCAGTGCTAGATACTTAAGAACACTCTGCAGTCGATTTCAGCCTCAACATGTGAGGAGCTTTCTAAAGCAGGTGGAAAGTATCTCGCAAAAGGGATAAGCGCTGGGAGTGATGCGTACTACAGCAACTTTCGTAAAAGTGACCTCGTCGCAATTCAAGGATTCAGAATTGTTCTCAATATAATAATCTCAGATTTAGGTCTATTGTTTCTGAAACTGATACCTACTATCTGATGCCTATTGCGTTAGTCTTCTAATGAATTAAATTGACTTACAATTTTTGCTCAGTTTCTCTTATAAAGAAGAACCTGTTGTGGCTTTTTTGAAACTATACAATATTCCACAATCTCAGTGGAAGAGTCACTTTTTCTAATTATCACGTTCCAAGAAAATAACAAAAGACCATAAACTTGCACTTTTTAATTCTAGTTCCTTCTCTGACAGAAACTTGACTTCTCCACTCAAAGTAGGTCTTATTCGCTATTGAATTTGTCCTGTTGTTGAGATGAACTGCGCCGCTTTGTAATTTTCTGGAGAGGATTTCCACTATTGTACTTAAAAAGGAGCTAAGGGAAGGACTTGTGGATTGACAAACCACGTACTAGTGCTACCATGTAAGAGTAAAGTGGTCAAAATGGCTATTTTGTTGAGATGACCTTACTTGGAAAAAATTAGAATGCAACTGATACTTTTAATTTGTAACTAAGTTTTGGTGCACAAATAAGTTTTAGTGCATAAGTAGTTATCATTCATAAGTGTTAGTCACGTAGATGACTCAAGGGTTCAAAAATTCCTTAAGTCTCAAGCCAAGAATTATTATTAACCAACAAAGGGTTCACAAAGTTCAGCATGCTTTGAACTCGTGAGTGTAACATGTTCTCATACTTTATGAGTTAAGCTTAGTATACAACCGGTCATTATCATCATGATAATGCTCTTCATCGACATAATTTCCATTTTTGCAATAGATTATGTCGATGCAATACACAACTCAAAATTTTATCATCGTGATAAATTATCATTGTGAGAAAAAACCTTTCTTTTTCACGATGATAAATTATAATAGGCTCGGGCTTTCTTTCTCACAGTGAGAATTTTCTGCTAGGAGGGAAACAGCAAGCTTAGGGAAAAGTTAGCATAAGCGACAGTCGCTGGAAGATGAAACATTTGGGTAACTATATCTCCTTTTGTGCTCCAATCACATCATAAAACATGTTGCGCAAGATTTAATTAAATTTTTGGTGAACATAATTACGTGCGTACAGTTTTAGGGGAACCAAATTTTTAGCGGGGACTGTACATTAGCATTAACATGATAATTCAAAATGCAACCATGTTCGGATGGAAATATCTTGGAAAAGATGAACAAGGGTCATGAAATTTGTATACGGACACTCGTAAATAATGGATACACTATCGCGTCTACTAAAAAATTTCATCAATTCAACACTTGTGCAAGAAGTTGCATGATTTAGTTAAAGCAATAAGTACAACGACGGATTGTTGGTAACTGTAACACATTCCAATTTGAAATTGCAGTAGTGCACGACGGTTATAAGAGCTACCCTCCGTCGCCTGAAAATGCTGCTCTTATAACCGTTTGATCTTACAACGCTTATAAGAGCAGGATGTTTTTATAAAAAGTATATGGCAAAACAAAAAATTTTTTTTTTCAAAATTTATTTTTTACTAGCCACTCAGTTCATCCAACGAATTTTTCCCTTGACTAATTATTTATCAAACTAATTAGTAATTTTGGACTAAACTCTATTAGCAATTCTACGCTCTAATATTGAATTTTCAATTGTAGATAATTTCAATTTTAAATCTCCTGGCATCATCTCGGCTTGATTACAAATATTTTTTGAGAGTGTCGAGATACTCTCTGCTTTTATATCCAACTCCCGCTTCAAAAATTACCCAGCAAAAGGCATTTTATATAACCGTTTTGCTCTTATATGCGTTGCTCTTATAGCCCTGTAAAGCCTAGTAAGATTGGGGGCTTAGTGTGCTGACACATTTCATATGAACTCCCCTGGAAACCCCCTCAGATCATGTGATTGAGCTTTGAGTCTGGCACAGTGTAAGACAATGATTGTAGAGGGCATTAGGCTCTTCTTTAGTGCCGAGTTGCCAAATCAAAACATTTTATTTAAATCTTGAAATAAATCCTTCACTCATAACATTTTGACAAAAATTGACAAAATGGAATTACCATTTTAAAATTTTGGTATTAGTGAATGGATAAATAATTTATTGCGGGGCGGCTTGGTCAACTAAAACAACTGGCTGCGCATCTTCAGACCCTGCAACCCCTTGCAAAACTGCTACCACTTCACAATGTGCACAATGGAACACTTTAGTCCCATGGTCATTGCAAAGAAAACGAGCACAGCCAATGCAACGATTAAGGGTTTGTTTGCGATTTTTGTGACTTCCTTGGCAGAAATGACAGCGACCTCGAGTTACATGTGGGGCTGATACCTCGAGTTACATGCTCGGGGCTGATACCTGGGGCTGATATCTCGAGCTGTGGGGCTGTGGGGCTGATACCTCGAGCGACCACGAGTTACATGTGGGGCTGATAAATGATCAAATATAAACCAGACCCAAAATGTGATATTCTAAACGCTAGATAAAATTTTCAACTCAAATGCACGTGTTTTGATCGACTACGGCAACTAACGTCAGCATGAAACTTTTTACACTGTGACAGTCTTCACAGCCTTTTGCTCCTCAACATGGCTATAGAAGTCACGCTTTACTATAGTATTTATTTTGTGAATTCTGCTAGGCTGTTTGTCCCGGCCTCATATAAAACTATAGCAAAGTATATTCATGAGGACTATATGGATTCCCGATAACTTATGTGAAAATTTCTTTCAGAAACTTTTATTTTAAAGAGGGACGATATTGAGATGATCTGTATGAGGCCTTTGAGGGATAGCGCGTTAATGCCCCATGCTAAATGCATTAGAGCAAACCGAACATGCAAAATTATGCTCTTATAACCCGAACGTTCTTAAGCGGGATTTAAACTTTTTCCATGAGTTGCTTAGGGAGTGTATGGGAATTATTGCCTAGGCAATTCTGCAATCAATCTCCATTGAGTTTGTATTTAAACTATCTCCAAACATTTTCTAGACAATTCGCAAATCGATCCCTAATCATAAGTTTTCCTTGAGAATTGATGAAAAGTTGAAGCAGAAAGTTTAAATTGTAAATGTTGAATTTTTCAAAAAAATTGAAGTTAGCTTTGAAACTTATTGCATTGAATAGAATTATAAAGAAAAGAAAAAGAAAACCACGACGTTGTTCTATTCGTCAATTGTTTATGAGAAGAAGTGAACGAAATATTGATATACTACATGATCTTACCCAGGACCCATCTTATCATCAGAAACTTTTAGGTAAAACTAATAAAATACATGTTTATTCCTTCCTATAAGTTTATCCTATACGAATCCTCATGTTCATCTGACCATTTACTACACATTTTATATTATAGTAGAAACAAAAACAAACAAAAAATTTAAAATTAATACGTTTATTCAAAAACTTTTCCCTTTGAATCTCCACCAAAAAGTAGAATGTGGTTCTACTTATGGAGATTGAATGGCTTAGGGATTGATTGGCAATGAATGGAAAAAGTTTATATTGTTTATCTAGGGAAAACATTCTCCTTGCGTTGCCTAGACAATGCATTGGGAATAGTTGGGTAAGACATGGAAAAAGCATAAATTGCCGTTTTCCACTCAGAGTAATAATACTATAATAACTAGAGGGAGCATTACAAGATAAAACTCAAAAATAACGGAATACACAGGAGGGCATTGAGTGACAATCCGGTCAACAAAAGTGACCCGTTACCATGAAAACTCTCCCGTAATTAAAATATCGCAAAATTAACTCTAACAATACCAACACTACTCTGCAGAAAATTTCAGGACTAATTATTAAGAGTTCACTTCTACGTTTTAATATTTATTATTCGTTGATATGAGAGGAAGATACAGGAGGTAGAAACTGCATTAAAAACCAACTATTGTCATGAAAATAAAACATTTTTGTTCGGTGTATCGTGGGGTTAAGAGATAGTGTGGCAGTTTTAGCAATGTGAAAAAATTGAATTTTGGTGTACTGTAACGACTACTGACTTAATTAATTGAGAAACATTATACTCCTGTAGGCGATGCCCTTTCACTCCAGAATTTCGAATGCTGTTGAAAGTACCAGACCTTAAAATCAAACCTAACGAACATTATGGTAAACTCTTACTCCACTTACTTGTATAAACTAACTGAAGCTAGTTATGGCAATTAGTACAACTTCAAATGATACATGATCGCATTTTAGCAGATCCAATTATACTATTAATTTTATAACACCACGGGTACTTTGATCTTATGACTCAATATCACAATCTGAAAAATTTTACTGAAATCAAGCAATCAATTACAATTATTTACAACAAAATTATTTCAATGAACACACCAGAAATAGACAGAGATGGCCTGAAGATGGCTGATAATAGTAATTGCGTTAGATCACTTGATGTCTCTAAAGTTTGACTCATTACTTCAGAGTTATATAAAGAATTGAAGATTGACAAAATATAAAATCAGGTTGGTTTGGACAGTGAAACAACACTTAATTCATTTTTAGAGTGAATGACCTGTGAGAAACAATGACTCACAATCACGACATGAACTCAAGATCCAGGAATTGAGTCATCGTGTCCTTTCTACTTTGCCTTATGTAATTAAATAAGTCCTTTAAGGACGATATTTTAGGAATCAAGGATTATTACAAATTAGTCATAAACTGCATTTCACATAGCATTTATGAACTTTCTAAAGCCTATAAAAGCGGCTGTTAATCATAGAATTCAATATACTGTTACTCTGTCCTTTTTCACTTAAAGAACACTTAATAAAATCGCAAAGCCTACAAGTCTTGTGTTATTGCTCCAACTCATAGATCAGAATTTACAACATGGTAGCAGAACGTGGTTGAGTTAGGAAACAATAAGCAAAAGTCAGTAGTACTTATTATTTAAAACTTAGTGTTCAAAGAAGAAAAACATTTGTAAAGTCAACTATTTGTTCGTTAATCACAAAGTAAAATTTTATTCAATAGTGCTAAACAAAAGGAATAGTGTTGATCAAGAAAATATTAGAAGAAACTAGCAGAAGTTTGTTACATTTGAAGTGAAAGTCTTGAAAATCAGAGTATAGTATAGTGATTCACAACTAAAGAAAGTGAACAATGCATAGAAGTTAACCCTGAGAACACTGGTATTGTTTCTGTCACTCTACAAAAGTTAAACCAAAATTAGGGCAGAAATACAATTATTGCCAAACAGGAAGAATCGATTTAAGAGAATAACCTACGTAAAAGCAGAGAAGTGAAAGTTTAAAGTGAAAACGAAATTCACCAAAGAAGAAGAGAGGTATTTTTTCCAAGTGAAAAGAAATTTACTAACAAGAAGAGGGACTCATTCTATACTGGATTCATCTGAGACCAGGAGGTCTAAGGTTAATATAATTACTATACGCTTTGCCTAAGTCCTCCCTATTTTTCTGTAAAGTGA